>PYXC01001488.1:507500-515000 GCA_015244755.2 Tenualosa ilisha
AGCAAACAGTTAGTGGCAAAAAACAAAACAAAACAAACAGGTCCTGCCCCAGCTGCAGAGTTGTTTTGGTGTTTATTGTGGGTTGTTTGTACAGGTGGTGTTCATGGTTTAGCATGTTTTCCTTTCGGCTTTTTCTTATTCAGAACAAAATATGATCAAAACATTATCACTTTCACTTTTCCCTTCTTTTGTTCTTCATGGAATATCAAAACCAAAAATCAGAAAACAGAGGCACACACACACACACACACACACACACGCACAGACACGCACAGGCCGACAAACACAGTTACACATAGACACACACAAACAGACACACACACAGACACACAAACAAACCTGAAACATTGCATTGGTCAAGGCTGCTCATTTAAATCCATTTCCTACATTGGCCCTGCGGCATTCCTAACTTAACAAAAGAACCCCCCCACCCCCCACCCCCCCACTCCAGCCCTCCCGCAGCGTCCCCCTCCACGCTCTCCTGCCCTGATCAATGAAGTCAAAAGGCCAGAGCAGGGGGATTCAACTGGGGGTGTGGGGGCCCTCAAGCCCAAACATCCATGTCCACTTGTACTCAATAGCCCTCAGTGTGGCCTCTGAAACTCAATCAGGAAAGAGGGGCTATCCATCCATCAGGATGGAGGGGAAGGGGGGGGGAGTGCGAGGGGAGTGCGGGTGGCTGATAGGGGGAAAGGAGGGTGGGGTGTCAAGAGCACAGTCCTTCTGTTTTTGGAGACTTCTAACAAAGGTCAGCTGCCCTCTTAGGCTCCTCTTTGCTGTGTTAATGATAAGCACACTGGTCAGGGTCAGGGCTCATCAGCTTACAGCTTCTCTCTCTCTCTCTCTCTCCCTCTCGCTCTCATTCTCTCTCTCTATTTCTCTCTCTCTTTTATTTGTCTGTCTTTCTTACTAATTCTCTCTTTTTTGGCATGTCTCTCTCTCTTTCTTCTTTTCTGGATATCTGCTTTCTCAATTGGAGACCAGAGGCCCTGTGTGAACGCAGTGGCCTTTCAGCGGTGTTGTTGCTCGGTGACATCTTTGATTTCTGCAGCCGTGGGTCTGCCGAGCCGGGGCCGGTCTCAGGCCCGGCTGCCCAAAATAGCTCCGGGCCCCGTGCCAGGAACCAGGAAGTCCACATGACCCCTTTCTCACTCTCTCTCTTTCTCTCCATTGCTCTCTCTCTCGCTCTTTCCTTCTCTCTCCCACTCATCCCTCCTCTCTCAGGCTCAGGATCCCTCTTACTCCCTCACAGGATTCATCTCTCTCTCTCTCTCTATTCATCCTGCCAATCCTTTTCTTTCTCCTTGCCCACGTTTTCTGTCTCCCTCACAAAGTCTCATAGAGTCTCTCTCTCTCTCTCTTTCTGTTCTTTCACTCAGTCCTCTTGAAATCCCTTTGTGTATTCTTTTTTTTCTCTTTTTACTTCTCCCTCTCTCAGACTTTAGTCATTTGCTGTCTCATTCCTTCCATTTCCCAATCTTGTCTTCTCTTCCCACAACTACTCTCCCCCTCTTTCTATTTCACTCCAATCATTTACTCTCCTCTCTTACGCTCAAATTTTCTGTTTTCATTTCTCTCTCCGTAACAACACATGCTCACACACACATCTCTCTCTCACACACACACACAGACACAATCTCTTGCTGATAATTCTAACAGGAGTAAAGTGAAAGGGAGCAGAGTTTAGGTGTGGGCGTCCTACTGCTTTCACAACTATCTCTGCTCAACCATCCCAATGCATGCTGAGATAGCAAACACCTCCAGCTCACCCCTGTGACCCTACTCTGGGAAGTGAACTGGTTATGGCTCTCTGTGGACATATGGCTCATTTGCACTTTACAACTCAACAGACTCTTACTCACTTGCATTATTTTACTGCTGAGGAAAGTGGGAAAGATGATGGATTCCAAAGAAACTAAGTGATTTCAGCACAGATAACACACATACTCCATGCAGCATGGTTAAACAGATAATTACTCAGAGCCATACCACATTTGGATTAAATAAGATGTCTAATTTCACAAAGTGAACACGGTTCTTTTTTAATTCTTTGATGCAAAGCATCACATTTTGTCTTACGCTAAACTAAAAATCTAAACAATCAAATAAAAATCGACAAAAATTGGCTCGGGTATAGCTATGTCTACAGTGTCTGCATCACTGTATGAATAATTCATGCATACAGATTATGTGTAGTGCATATTGTTTATGAGAAACTTCATTCAAACGTGGACTGAGCGCACACATCAGAGGGAGAGGAAGTACAGACAGTAAGAGAGAGATTAAAAAGAGAGAGATTTACCAGACACACAAACACACACACATCTTACTACCCCTCACTGAAAGAGTGGCCTTGTGTGGCCTTTGTCTTTGCATGGGTTGCCAAGGGCCCACCCTGACCACCAAAGCGTCACCATGGCCAAACAGGGAATTACGGGTCTCTCACTGACCAACGAGGTCACACCACGGCCTGGGGGAACGAAACGCTGCCCGGGACAGTGCACTGCAGGAGTCTATACCCTCTCCCATCCCCCCTCCACCCATCCAACACCCCCTCACCCGCCCAGGCCTCTTTCCTCCACCCCTGGTGCCCACCCCAGTGTGGGACAGAGGGAGAGCAAAGGCCCCTGGTCCAGGAGCTCTTCCAAACAACTTCAATCAAGCCATTGTTACCAGAGCGTTCCGAGCCAACGCCACACACAAGCGCCTTCAGATTCGCATAGGAACATATACTGTATATGCATCCGCACACACACACACACACACACACACACACACACACACACACATACATACATACATACACACACAGGCATAAATACAGTGCTCATGTACAAAAATATGTAGATGTATGTGCTGGATCTAGGCCACTGTGCCCAGGGCCTACTGACATGCACAGATGTATTGATTACTGAAGTGGTGTGTGTGTGTGTGTGTGTGTGTGTGTGTGTGTGTGTGTGTGTGTGTGTGTGTGTACATGTTTATGTGTGGAAGCAGTGGGGGTGAGCACCACGCTGTCAGATCAGAGTTTAGCTGCAGCAGATGAGGTGAGAAGGCCATGTAAACTTCACTCCTGGGAGAGGAGAAGGCAAAAAATAAACCAAACCTATAAACCGCAAGAAGCAAAAGAGTGCTGAACTGAACGTAAAAGCTCTGTGCTGATGGGTGGTGGTGATGTTTTTTTCCATTTTGGTTCCTGTGACCTAAAACCAGATGAGAAAGCAGTCCTAGCAGTGAGTGGTAAACAGCTGGGCAGGGATCCTCGCCCCAGTGGGGAGTAAGCCACAGTGGCTCATCACTGACACTAATGGGAGAGGTGATCAATATGGCTACAGCTGGCCTCGCTGCAGGAGAAAAAATATCTCATGACTGTTTACTCAAGAACAGAAAAAAAACAAAAAAAAACAACACTCGACCACAAAGTGCTTTTTTATGGTCGAGCCAGTAGCTGGTCTCAACATGGACAGTGACATTTACTGTAAGATATTACGGAATGGAAAATTAAATATTCCTCCACGATAACATTTGAAAGCTTTTACACACTACACACTACACAACACTTTAAGAGATAAAAGTCCAGTTAGTCAAACAACTGAAACTGACACAAAAAAGGAAAATATGAAACTGTAATATGTGAAGCGCAGGCTGTATGAAACAATATAGGCAACTTAAAGTGGGCTACTTCCCATCAAATCAGATCTTCTGAGTGCAGCAGTCATGCGACGCTTGAGACGCGGTCCAAATGCCAGCTGGACTGCCAGGCAGGCTTAGCGAATAACTCAGCGTTGCTTTGGGGTCAAAGACCAAACGAGTTCATGAAGGAATTTTCCATTCAAGCTCCACAATACATCACCTTCTGTATCATCAGTAATGTTGACATCATGTAATCGAATTAGCCCGGTGGTCTCAGGAGCCCAAAATTAGAAAAAGCCGGTGTGGCGATGAGCACAAGGCCTGCCTTTGTAGGGAACTCATTTCCTCCCTGGTACCCCATCAAAGTCAAACAAGGACAGCTCATAATACAATTTATCACTATTACATAAAAATAGAAATATGAGATGATGACCAAATCTGATTAAAGTGAGAGTGGGAGTAGCAGTGAGAAACAGAGTGAGAGAGAAAGAGAGAGAGAGAGAAAGAGAGGGCGAGAAACAGAGAGAGAGAGAAATAGGATTCCGCACATTCTTAAGTTTAAAAATGGAACACCGTGTTCATGATGGGATCTGTTATTTATTTTTCTTCCACGCTACACCTATCATGATCTCACAATCAAAATATTAAGGCAACAAAAAGAGTCTTCAACATTTAGCAATCAGTTACACAGCCTTCCAGCTGAAACCACAATGCAGAATACTAAGACAAGAAATCACTTCTCTTCATGAGCTCTATACAACAGAGGCTAGTCACAGAATTAGAAACAATTAGGAGACGGTGCTGGGGGAAGACATCCCTAGAGGCCACAGGAGACATCCCACCACCGAGCCCCCCACATACTGAGCCTCACTCAAAACACCACAGCACAACACCATCAGACAGACATCTTTTGTCCCTTGGGAGCCCTTCCTCAATCACTCTCACTCAGGATGGATGTCCGGGGACAGCCAGCACTCCATCACACAAAACAACCCCACCGGCTCTCCCCCATGCCATCCTGGGCCAGCCATTTGCATTCCTGGACTCCTTGCTGACTCCATTTCCCTAAATGAGATGGTGAGGGACAGATAATGGTCCCAGTGCTTCAGGACACTGTGGGCCACAGAATGCTGCTGGATGTGGTCATAAAAACAAGTGGGGCTGGAGGATGGCTGATGGGACCACTTTTGGGGGTGGGGGTGGGGGTGGGGTGGGGGGGGCTTTGTGAAGAGCACGGTGAGGTGGCTGTGAAAGACTCTTGCTGCTACTCTGCTTTCTTCATGCCAGTGTTTATTCATTTATCTATTTCAGTCTTTCTTTCTTCCATTCAACATATTTTCCACTACCCTCTTATCTCTCTTCCTATGCCTTTCTTTTCCTCTCCCTCCCTCTCCCTCTCTCTCTCTCTCTCTGGTGCAATTAGCAGAGTGACATTGAGGATGGTGAACGAGTGAGCGAGGGAGAGAGAGAGAGAGTGGGGGGCAGGAGGGAGCCCAGCCCGCCGGTGGTCTCTGATCACATTACTGACCCCCTCTCCACCCCCTCTTCTTGCTGCTGCTCCTCAGCCCCAGTGCGTCATGTGAGTGCAGGGCTGCTCCACAGGACAACATCAATTAGCCGCCATGGAGGGAGCTCACTGATCAATCAGACTTTGGGGGGTGAAATGGGTGAAGCCAAGTAAATGGAGGTAGGGGGTTGTGTGTGTGTGTGTGTTCGTGTGTGTGTGTGGGGGGTGGATTGGGTTATACGCTAGTTGTGTCAGCACCCGTGAAATCCCAATGACGGTTTTAGAGTGATTTCATTCTTCTCATGAAATCAAGACGAGTTTCCTTCTCATCTAATTTGCCACTTGCTTCTCTCTCTCTCTTTTCTTCCCTCCCTCTTTTTTTTCTCTCTCTCTCTCTCTCTGAATCCCACTCTTACGTGCTGCTCCTTCCATTCCTTTCTGCCCTACTTCCCGGTGCTGTGTGCCCGTGTCTTTGTCACAGATAGAAATGAAAGCTGGTCTTATGACACAAGCTGAAGCCTAAACAGGCACGGTGCGGGAGGTCCGCTCAGGGCATTAGCGGCCTTGTATTGTGTTTCACTCCCAATTTCTCTCTCTCTCTCTCTCTCGCTGTCTGTCCTCCCCTGGCTGTGAAAAAACTAAGAGTGGTACCTGGAATGGGTCAGCACCAACTGTGCTGAGGAGTGGGGCTGAGGCAGGGGGAGGTCAATTCACCCTGACAGGCATTTCTCGCCGGGCCAGGCTGACAGCATGTAGGGGTGGAAACACTGAAGTCACACAGTACCACACCAGGGGAGTGGAGAAGGAGCAAGCGGAGCGAGGATGCTTTATCTCATCAGCCGAGGGTCAAGTCGGCACGGTCGCACCTCTGATCAGTGAGCATACAGTCATGGTGGGTGGACGTTGTGCTGGGATGCATTTGAACCCAAATGAACCCCATCACTCAGTATCACCTAGTTTCATTGTTTTGCAAAATGACAGTCAGTGCCTGGTCATTCATGAACCTATGCTGGCAACATAGCAAAGTGACAAAAAACCTTTCTAAGCCAAGGGCCCGTCCCAAGCGCTCATGTGTAACAAGCCTGGCCATTCCAACCAGGGCTGTAGTGGTGGCTAAACGCAGTTAAACACAGTTTACCCACCTCTCGAATTTTGTCAATAGAGTTTATCCACCAAGTGCAACTTTTACCGTAAAATCCCACTGCATTATCCACATTTGCGATTCAATCCCAGTGCAATTGCTATACAAACACTGGACAATAAACTTCCATCATCAAATATGTTATATGAAAAGGCTATATGTCTTTTTGACATCTGATACAACCCACTTTGCACTGATCACAGAATTCATAGTTCACTCACCTCCTATTTCACCACTACACCCCTGTTTCCAACTATTCCTTTCTCCATAAAACTGATCTAGTGGTAGAGAGTTTAGAGGTTAGGTTTAGTGATCTAAAAATATGTATGTTTAAAGGGTATGCTGTCAGGAGAAAAGCAATCATATGCAAATCTGCTGTAACACATATTGTGATAGCCTATCCACCATCAACTTCAACTGTTACCAAACTTTGGCCCACTGCCCTCTACACTCTTCATACAAACACTTGCATAAAATCGTTGGAACAGAACAGTAGCCTTGAGAAGCGCTTCCTTCACAACTAAGGGCATTCATTCTTAACTTTCATCTTTAAGGAGCCTTTTATATGCTAGTCTGAATATATCATCTCCTGCCAGAAAACCTGCCAAAAAAAACCTTACCAAGCTAAGTTCCCCAGATACGCAAAGGACAGTGAAGCACTCATACGAGCCTCTCTTTAGCTTGCAACAGAGCAAAACCACAAGAATGCTATTAGTTGTGCAAATGATTTGCAGTTGAAGATGGAACTGACAGATATTACCTGTAGGTAAGCTTTTTGTGCAGGCAGGTGTTGCAACTCAAACTGTTGTGGGGTCAGGTGGGGGATTTTGTTGTGTTTTCTTTGGGCTGCTGCTAGAACAGGTTCCTTGGTTGTTCAAGGCTATGTTTTGTTCTCTCTGCTTCTCTGAGAAGAAGCTGATTTTAGATCTATCCAATTTGGTTTTTTTTTTTTTCAAATTGGTTGTCTTCCACAAAGCGCACAAAGCCAAACAATACATCTGTGAAACAATTCAGGCTCTTTGAGAGCAGAACAAAAATGAGGGAAAAAAATGACAAATGTATGAGACTGCTTCCTCCTCTCAAAGATTAAATGAGTGAAAGACAAAAAGAAAGAAAAAAACAAGAGAAGAAGAGGCAGAGAGAGAGAGGAGAGAGACTGCTGACTCGAGCAGATGATATAAAAGAAAAATGAATTCAGGTCGTCTGCGGTCACAAATGT
>PYXC01001488.1:520000-592500 GCA_015244755.2 Tenualosa ilisha
AGCTGTCATCTCCTCAGGGAGCATGAAAAAAGTCTATTAGACCCTTGGACAGAATTGACCTCATGGATGACTATGTGAGATGATAAAAGTGGGGGAATGAGAGAGGAAGAGAGAGAGAGAGACAGAGAGAGAGAGAATGGAAGAGAGGGACACAGAGGAATGAGGATGAGAGGGAGTCAGGAAATGTTAGGGTGATCTATTGCTATTTTAACCTATTTTAGGTTAGAACCTAGAGGCACAGACATACCTCTGAATTTATGCATGAGAAGGGAACTGAATCTGTTCACCCTCCCCTGAACTCCCCCAACCTCCTATTACATCTTGTGCATACACAGCCATCATCAACACTTCAACACCTTAACACTTTGTGTATGGGATGTAAAGCAATGTTTCCAAGCTCCCTGGGAAACAACGCCAAATTGCACCAGTTTTTCATCTCATGTGTTTTGTTAGTTTTGTGTTGACTGGACCACAAAGGTAGAGAGCATGAAGTTTAATTTCCCGGCAAAATATCAGAAAGAATGGCAGGACAAGGGCTGCTATAGATGAAGTTAAACAAGAGGAAATCAAACCTTTGTGTTTTTTGCCACACACCCTGTTATTATGGCGGACTAAAATAAACTGACTAGAGAAACAATTATAAGAATTAAATGGGAAAACAACCACAAAAACCTTTACTCTCCACTCACACACACACACACAAACACACACACACACACACACACACAGACACACACAGAAGCATAAATAGCATGCAACTGCCACTATTCAAATTCATGCCCAAACCAACATATATATATATATATATATGACTAAGACAACACAATGTCTACGGTTACATGCATAGCGAATTCAGAATGAGGTCAAAATTGGGCAAGATCCTGAATAACATGTGTGGAAGAGAACTGTGCCCTGTTTCCATGTGTGAAAGAGAACTGTGCAACGGGAATATTCTCGTTTACATGGCAGATGCTATATTCCAGTTAGGTCATTGATGTAGACTTCAAACTTGCCTTGTATTGGATGCATCATGCCAATTGAACCTGCCCACATGTGAAAAACTGATCCAGTAAGGATACATGACCCTGAATTCCATTTAATTCAGACATAAACCAGTGGATTTATTCGGGTTTTTAGAAACCGAAATACGGCCGATTCTGAAGATGACAATTGGTATGAGGAGCTTACATGACTTGTGCGCAAACTGAATATTGGCATTATTCCATTAAAAACCGTAACATCCCCTGAATTAATTAGTGACTCAGTCATTAGTGACTTAACAGCAACAGCAGGACAAAGCCTTAAGCATTGAACAAAACAGCTATACCCACACACACACACAAACAAACACACACACACACAATAACAGAGAGAAGAGGTTAACAGGGATGGAGTACGATGAAGTGCAGAGATGGATGCATAAAGAGGATGAGAGAGTTGCAGACATCTGAAAAAGGGAAGACGAAAAGAAAACAGGAGAGATAGAGAGAGAGAGAGAGAATGAAGTGAAGGATGTGAAGGGGATAGATATGGACAAACATGAAAAGAAACTGAAGGAGAGGAAAGAGCAGAGGAGCAAAGGGAGGACAGTGTTACAGGGCGTACTGTACCAGCAGAGATTTACGAGCTTAGTGTCTCTGTGTATGTGTGTGTGTGTGTGTGTTTGCATGTGTGCATTTGTACGTGTGGATGTGGATGTGGGTGTGTGTGTGTGTATGCTAGTGTGCGATGATGTCTGAATATGAGTCTGTCTGTGTGTGAGCTCTGATTGTGCACCTGCTCTTGTATGTGTGTGTGTGTGTGTGTGTGTGTGTGTGTGCATGCGCAGAACACTGGCCATTATGTTATGAACTCAGGGGGCCAGATCAGTGCCTATCTCACAAAAACAAAAGGAAGGATCCAGCACTGGAACTGGTGGGGTGGGGTTTGTAGATGCGGAGAACAAAATCAATAAAACCTTTCAGACAACACTGCCATTTGGCAGGGGCTGCGCCGAGCCAACTTTCTCAAATGTCATGAGATGGGTTGGAGAAGAAGACGAGAGGAGGAGGAGGAGCAGGAGGAGGAGGAGGGGGGAGAAAAACAGCTCATCAGCAGCGATATCAAGTTGCCAGGGATTGTATTTTATCTGTCGTTTCATCAATTCCATGAGGGGAGTGTGTGTGTGTGTGTGTGTGTGTGTGTATGAGGGGTCTCAGCAGCAAGGGGACAGCAGCTTGCTGGAGGAGTACACCTGACAAACATCACCCTGCACATTTCAAGTACTGCAAAAACAGAAAAGCCAAATAAGGCAACTAGGGATGAATAGAAACTGTTGACTCCACAATAAACTCTCATGAGTCCTGTATATATTTTTTTCCACATGAAGGCAAATCATGTAGTAATTGGGACCTCTGGCTATAAAAGAGTTGCTTTGTGCCAATGCGGCTGGGCATCCAGGAGAGAGAGAGAGACGCAGAGAAAAAGAACATTCCAGAATTATGGAGCCAGTGGGACACAGAGCACAGAGAGAATGTGTACACAACACACAACACAATAGGCAACAGAGAGAGAGTGTGAGTGAGAGAGAAAGAGAGAGATGGACAAAGAAAGAGAGAGAGAGAGAGAGAGAGAGAGAGAGAGATCCCATAAACAGAGCTGGCCTGATGTAAACAGATAGAGTGAGCAGAGAGCAGACACAGTGACAGAGATGGATGCAGGAGATACTCACTAAGACAGCAAAGAGGGAGGGGATGACAGAGATTTATAGAGGGAAAGAGGGAGAGAGAGAGAGAAAGAGAGAGATAGAGAGAGAGGGGGAAGTAGATGATGAGATGGATAGAGACAGCGCTTCAGATGAAGATGAGAAGGCGCGAAAGAGTGTGGAAGAGAGAGAGTGGGGGAGGCCAAGGAGAGGCACAGGAAGAGGAAACTAAACAGACACAAAACGAGAAAAAGTAAAACAGTACTGCACAGTACAGTCACTAACTTTTCTCTGAACCCTTAAAGGAAATGTTTGGAGCATTTCAACCCATAAACCTGTTGTTTGTGCTCATCAAGTATTGTCAGTAAGATAAAGCATGATAAATTTGGTAAAGCATTGACTGAATAGGCCGAAGCCTCAGCTAATGCTAACTAAATGGAGCATTTCGCTATTTGCTCTGTTATATGACTACCAAATTTTTATTCTTCTACTGACTGCACTTGGTGACGTTGAAGCACAGGCTAATGGGTTGAAATGCTCTAGATCGTTCCTTTAAAAAAGAAACCACTAGATCCATGGCACAGCTGCTGTTAAGGATATAGGCTGAATCTCTTGAAGTTGTTTGAAATGAACACACTTGTATGCTGACTTCTACTACTGGGCATTGTCAACAAGCTTTTTCACAATCGGAAATTTCTTTTTGGTGTCTATGCTACAGCCAGAAGCACTCTTTTTGGTGTCTATGATTAATACTTATGAAGTAACAGTGTTACCCAAACAAATGACCAAGTATGCCCCCTAATTACCAGATATGACAAGGCATGTTCATGTGCAAACAGTGAAAGGCATTGTGGGACATGAAGTCCACCTACCGTGATTCTCATCGGACTGGTTGAAGCCACAGAGCTGGCAGATAGAGCGCACCCACCGGCTCATCTCCTCCTCAGTCTCGGCCACCAGGTAGAAGGTGCGCTCCGACGTCTTGATGTCAAACACAAAGCTGTCCTGGAAGTCCTTGCGCTTGAAGGTGAGGCCGGCATCCACCTGCTCGCAGAAGTGCAGGTCGATGACGCGGATGGGCTTCTTGGCGCTCTCACTCTTGTAGTACTCCAGCACGTCGGGGTCGCCACTCATGCGCCCACTGCGCAGAATGAACCATCGCTTCTTCCAGGCCTGAGGGGAGAACCACAGAAAAGAGGCAATTATTGTATTTATTATAATATTAATACTACTACTACTACTATAATAATAATTACAACACATTAAATTAAACATCACATACATTAAATAATAAACAAAGATGAAGAAGAAAATAATGTCAATATCACTATACATCAGTACTCTGTACAGAACTTTACAATCGTCAGTCATTGTATGTAGTATGGAAAGTAGAAGTAAAATGACTGGCAAAGTGACCTGGGTTCAGGAATGGAAACCTAGAGTTACTGATTGTCAGTTGGTGACGCTACCACTGCTCAACCATACAGTGAGAGATTTTTTTTCTTTTTGTAAGGGTCTTTAATGAGACTGGATGGGGTTGGATTGTTTGTGCTGTGTGTGCATCAGTGCGTGTGTGTGTTTAAAAAAAAAAACACCATAATAAGTTTACAACAGCCATTGACAGTAAAAGAGCCAGGTGCCAATGGAGCACTTTGCTTAGTTAACACAACCTCTGGGAGTCCAAGAAACACAGCCAGTCAGCAGTGGATACAGTGCTGCTCTCCCTTTCTCTCAGCTGGCAGATGCGCCCACAGAGCAGCAGCACATGCCCATCTCAACCTGCTTTATGTAAATACACACATTGCTTTTGCTTCCTGTCAAAGTCCTATGGGAACTCACACTAAAATGCTCATCCCGTTGCCTATGATCAGGAGAGGAGACACACCTAGTGAAGTTCCTCTTTCAGTCCGCCTGTGTATTGTAGGCCTCCTTTATGCGTGAAGGTTTTTACAACAATGTCAATATTTACACTTCTGTCATGGTGCTGACTGTTTGCTGCTAGAGTACTACGATTTGCCGCTTTCATTCTTTTTTTAGTGTAAACCGGTGTTTATCTGGGTCTTCACAGAGCGACACTTCCATGAAATGTGAGATGCAAAAACCCTGAGGCTAAGATCGAACAGCAGATTAGGTTCTTAAGAGAAGTACACGTACGTTTTAAGTTTGAGTTGTGTGTGTGAGTGTGTGTGTGTGTGTGTGTGTGTGTACTTGTGCAAAGCGTAGGTGTAAATGCGTGTCTGTAAATGTGGTGAGTTTTAGAGGCAGGTGTTACAGTTCAAGATTTCCTGTTCTGAGGTACCTGTGCGAGTAGGAGGATGAACAGTCCAAACAAGTATACAGCCAGAAGAACTCATACAACAGACAGGCAGACAGACACCCTCTACACACACATACACACACACACACACAAGCACTTGTACACATATATATACACACACAAACACGCACAGAGAGAAGCACTCAGACAGGCAGACAGACACCCTCTACAAACACACACACAGGCTTGCACACACATACACCGAAGCACATGCACACATACACACACACACACATGCATGCGCGTACACACACACACACCTACTTACAACTTAATTTTCCCTACCAAAAGAGTAAATCCACACGGCTCACACATAAATTGACACAGAAACACACAAACACGCACACACACACACAGTGAGCCAGTGAAGTGGTCAGAGAGACAGACATATGTGCAGATGCACAAACACACTGACAGTAAGGGATGTCCTCTTCTTAAAGAGCCATTTATAAAGAGCCTGCTTTGGTTGCACACAAACAGATTGCACCATAAGCAACAGTCCACACGAACACACCTCAGCTTGTGCCTCTTTAGGGAGTATCCTGCCAGAGTCAACAAGCCACAATACAAAATCCACCCCAGTCCAATTTGTTGTTTACGTTTATGCTTAGGTTTACATTCATGCTTACTACCAGATGCTATTGTCAAAAGCAACTGACATTATATTTGAATCCAATGCCTAACCAAATCCATCCTAGACGTAGCCCACTCTTCAAAGCTCCTTAACAAACTCAACACAAGCTTTTGTTTTTGTTTGGTGGGCGGGCATAAAACTAAGGTCACATGGAGCCAGGGTTGTGTTTAAAGACAGAAAGATTTAAAATAGTGGGAGGTGAGGTTTTGCTGAATGTGACAAAAAAGATGGTTAGCTGCAATCACTTAGAATCACTCACCGTTCCTTTAACTGACTAATGGGTTAAAAACTCTAGAGAATGTCAATTCGAGATACCATTGCAGTGCATTGCATGTTTATAACAGCTGTGGTGTGTCTGATTTGGCTGGTAGAAATGCTGTTAGCGATGCTAGCAGAGTTAGCTGTGGTCACTGCTGGGCTCTCACTCCCTGCCTGAGCCACCAGGAGACCGGGGGCGGATGATGATTGAGAGGGGCTGCAGCCAAGCACTTCCGCCGTACTCCCTCCCTCCCTCCCTCCCTCTCTCTTTCTCTCTGCCACTCACTCACTGCCTCACTCTCTCTTCTTGTTTTTCCAACTCTCTCAGTCATTTTCAAGGTCTCTCTCCCTACACCCTTGTTCCCACTCCCTTACTCCTCCCTTTTCTCTCTCTCTCTCTGTTCTGTCCATCCAGCTCTGCTGACACATAGGATCCAGAGCTTTTCTCTCCCTCTCTTTCTCTCCATCAACAACACACTGCCACCTCCGCCACAGACAGGGAACCAAGGACAGTCTTTCCATTGCACTCCCCCTCTGGTCCGCCACACACACACACACACACACACACACACACACACAACTCCCCCATCCCAACAGCCCCTCTGTCCGGCGGGAAGCGGAAAAATGGATCCTGCTGCATATCCTGTGTTGTTCCGAGACTGTCGCTGAAACCCCCCACCCCCTCACCCCCCACCGCCCCCCCAAACCCTTCAATCAGCTCGTTCTCACAGGCACTGGTGGCAGCAGCGGTGGCAGTCACAGCTCTGTGGTGTTAGGACTCCTGATAGTGCCTGCTTGCCCTGACTCGCTCCAGTTCCGCAGGGCACTGCCAAGACACCCTGTGCTGCCTGCTGATAGCTTCCAGTGCAACAACCTCCTCTCTTACTCAGGCCCATTCCATTAGGAATGAAAGGCTAAAGAAGGTATCATATAACCATGTGATGTGTGTATGTGCATGTAAAATAAAATAAAAAAATTGTGTGTACTGTGTGTGTGTGTTTGTATGTGTGTCTATGTGACAATGAGAGAGAGAGAGAGAGAGACAGAGAGTGTATGTGTGTGTGTGTGTGTGTGTGCACACGTTCGTGTATGAATATGAGATAATGTGAAACTGGTTTCTCATCTTTGGTCATCAGAAAGGTTTCCACTAAAGATAAATGACCACACACTGTGGAGGAGAAAAAACAGGGTATGAACGTCTTTGAGAGCACAAACCGTGGAGGCAAGGACACGATGAATACTAAAAACCTCCCCAAGAAAATCCAATTGCTTTGATAGGATCTGCGGGCCGCCCCGGACGCTCCTGAAGGCAGGGAGTTCTGGCCTGGTTCTCATTTCATTTTCTGCCAGACTGATAAAGCACACACACGGCAGGGGCCGTGCAGGTCTACTGCCCCACACAGACTGCAGTCACAGGGACAGACTGGAGCTGCATTGCTGTGGCAGATATTAGCAACAACAGAACACAGGTAATCAACAGGAATATAACCAGGACAGATAAAAACAGTCATTGGATAATACAGGAGGAAAGGAAGAATATGGCATAGCTAACTTAGACCTTCTTAACCATTTAACAGCCTCACATTTAATATAAGTCTAAGCCTAGGCTATTGTGGTCATTTTGTTCCCCTTAAAGGATTTTAAAGGCTTAGCTGTGTAAGCTAAAGGTGAAATATGGTTGAAAACATGTCAGAATATGTGGTAAAACAGATGAATTCACCCAGCAGTAGGCCTATCATACACCAACCAAATGGCCTCTGTAGTGTAAACATGAGCAGATTTGTCACAATTGACTCTGTGTCATGGTCGGCCTAAACTAGCTATCATATCGGCGCTAAAACAACTGAAGTGATGCTACGTGTTGCAACCCATAATTTAACACCACTGTGGTAAGCTTGTACTGACACCATAATTTGCGTAGTATGTGAGAGCATCATTGCTCAACTGCTGTGGCTAATGTAATGAGGTTGTGTGAAGGTGTCTGACACATCCGTGGAGGATCCTTGTTTGTGCCAGAACCACAGGGGCCACACCCCAATCACACCTGTGTTAACAAGAGACTGAGTGTTGGTGTGTTTGACTTTACATTAATAAGTTAGAAAGTTATCAAAACAAATAAGTACTTGTACAAGTACTTTTTTCAGCTTTTTCATGCTTCCCTGTGTAGAAGAACGGGTCAACTGAATGAAAAATACACACCACACTCACATCTTAAACTTACTTATCATATCACACAAGCACACACACCCACACATCCCACACCCCACTGAAATGGGCTTAAAATGTTTTCCATACACAGGCTGCACAGCACTACTGCCAAATGCCTTGCAAATTTAGGTATACTATTTAGGCCTGCCGATATCTATTTGGTTTGAAAACAGAGACAGAGATTGGGGATGTTTTTATGTAAAATACCATCAAGTGTTAAGTCCTCGCCCTTGCAGTGAATCCCTCATTTAAATACACTGCAGTCTTTGAGCCGGAACTAGGCCTAATGAGGCTTGGCTCCAGGCCCGGTAGGGTCAGGCCAACCAGGATGGATCATTTCTGGCATCCTGCAACGGCACAAGTGGGTGCATTATCACCTCACAGGGGCTCTGAGTAAGGAAGGCAGCTAGCTCATGCACTAACTGCTAACCACTCTTTTTGTCTTAGCCAAAAATAGCAATATGGATCTCTCTCTCTCGTCTCTCACTTTCTGTACCTTCACCAACCTCTAATGCATCCTGTTATCTTAGTATCACAAATACAAACAAATTGTATAGCACAGCGCTCATCTTAGGTAGGCTACTGCTTTTTGAACTTAGCTTCACTACACCTCTAAAAAATATGGCTACATATAGCCTAGAATATTGTTAGGTGTCTCAACATTCAATATATGAATATCTAATCTTATTCATGAAATATTCAATATCACAAATGCAGACAGTAAGACTGTAATAGAAACGTAGTGGGTGTTTGAACATATTAATTTTCCCTCCCCGCTTTCCAAGGTGGAATTTTCCATTACCATGTTGAATGGGGTGATCTGTAAAGACTAACCTCATAATCTACATCGTATTGAGAAACTCAAAAATAAAATTGAATTGCTCTAATTTTTGTGTTATGTCCAGTTTCAGTTTGGGTGTTCTTCTTCTTCTTCAAAAAAATGGTAGTACAATAGAGCACCTCACAGCCAGTGCAGGCTCTTATGTTCATTTTCCCCCATCTCATCCACCCCCCTTCTCTCTCTTGCTCCCTTGGGCAGCGTCTATCTGGTCAAGCCGTGCTGGTCCATTACCCAGGCTGAGATGGGATTGTATGACCTTCCCTACTCCCTCCCTCGGTGCGCTGCTTTAACGACTCATCATTTGCTATGGCTGCAGAAATATCAGTTCACAACTCCTCCCCTCCCCCCACTCATCCCAAGCTTAAGCAAAAGATGGCTAGCATGATTTAATAAATTCTAATGTTAAATTGAATTAAATAATTACACCAATTTGGTGTGTTTGACTACTTTACTTGTGGACATTAAGGGTCTTGTGGCTGTGATGCACCCTCCATATCACGTGGGAATGATCAGAAGGGTTTTACATGGCCACCCGCAATTCTTCACATAGAGGAGCAAAACGACCTCTGCAGGATCCTATCTGCAAGCTCTGTGCTATAATGGATACAGCCTAGCCTGTATTTACCAACATTGAGAAAGTTGTGAAAATTGCAAATGGTAGCTATGTGAAATGTAACTGTAGGAATTGCAATGGTTGAGCGGAACTCACATTGGCCTACAGTCAGAAATAGAAAGCTGACTCGCTCCATCACCACACTTCATGAGATCACAGTCCAGGAGGGTGGGCACATCCACCTTCCCTTCACACTCAGTTGAGCTCATTGTTCATAACAATTCATATGGGAAAAGTCGAATACATATATGATTCTTATACAGAACTGATGCAGAACTGTTCCAAGCTGTTGTTCTCATAGTCTTCAAATCCAAAGATATCGAGGACACCAGCGGACATGATCTCAATGGAGCAGCTGTGTTGAGCAGTGCATGATTGATCCTGAACACAATCTAGTCGAACAGGGCGTTCTAATAGAAAAATGTAAGGACTGTGTGTGTCCCCATATAAAGTTTTCTATATGGGATAGCTCTACCCAACAGCTCCTCTGGAATAGCCATGAGTATTAAAGCAGACTAGCAACCAGGAGCTGACTCTGTCAGTGAAGAACCGTGCTTCACAATTCCTCTGTATTTGCATATGGCTTCCACAGTGGGCAGGGCCACTGAATAGTTCACGTGTACCACATGCTAAAGCGAAACAGCACAAGCACCAGCTTTGGATGTTTTACTTATTTATTTTACAGGGGGCAAAAATACACAAGAAGTCTTAAACCAGATGTCATGACGGCAAACAGCGAATGCTTAAAAAGCATCCAAAAACAGCTGTTAAGTTATGAACCAACCAAGCAGGTCAAAGTGAGTCTTATTTTATCTAGTTGGGACGATGAATCAACAATGAAACTAAATACGAGCTTACACAATGATCCTGGTTATTTAAGACTTGAGACGTTGAGGGGGCAGGGAGACTGATGACAAAGGAAATAAATATTGTTTTTGCCATGGCTGATCTAATAATAGCCGTTTGTTCCTCTTTCAGCCAATCTCTTTTGTGTCTTTTATTATAACTGGACAAGCTGTCTCCTATTTTTGGAGAGGCCAAACAATATTGTTGAAGGAACAAACACAAGGCGACTACAAGGCCGTCGAGCGGGGTCAGAAAGGAAGCACAGAATGCAAAACTCCTTTTCAACAAGCATGTGACGACATCCCAAATCAATTCAAAGGAACAACTCTGACAAGAACCTATTACTACATACATGTTACATAAACAAAAAAAAAATGATGGCAAAATAGATTAGTCACAATTAGTTAGTCATTACAGACCCATTCATGATCACAGAAACTCATCTTGAGCACTACATTTGTCCATTTTGTCCATTTGACAGACACAGCTTGAAGGGCACCTCCAACTTCATCTCATCATAGTTGAGGCAGAGAGGGTAAAAGTGGAGCGAGAGTACCATCCCCACTATTTTCACAAGGGGGGGGGGGGTCCCCCTTTATGCAGACCAGAGTCGAGACCTCAAACACTGATACAGAAGATCATTGAAAAGTTTATATTGTGACGTTATGTGACACTGGTCTATTCACGTTTGCTCCCATTGTAACGTATTATGTTGCTTTATCTTGGTCAGTATTCAACGATCTTTGGTTGAGGTATATGACATAAATACACAGAGCACACAAAGAGAGAGTGGAAGAGACACTGATTTCCCTCTGTCCATCTGAGACCAATTACACAGTTTGCGCGTTGGGCCAGCCATAGGTTACACCACAATCGTGGGGTGTGCACCGCTTCTGTCAACAGCGAGGGCAGATAGTCATCAGTCAACATGTTTTCACATGTGCCCGGGCAAACAGGCTAACCAAACAGGCACGGGCACCCAGGTAAAGGTCAGACTCGTCAGCCTCTACGAAGCGGCAGTGTCAACAGGGTGCTTGGGTCTGTGCTCTCTCTCTCTCTTTCTCTATCTCTCTCTGTCTCTCTCTCGCTCCCAGAGGAAGCCCAGAGGGAAGAAGGGGCCAGTTGTAGCAGCGATGGAGGGTGAATGCCTCCTATGCCTGCTCTTGAAAATGTACATGCAGACTCAAGCACACATGCATACACACAAACACACACATGCACTTGCACACATATGTACACAGGTATACAAAGACACACACACACACACACACACACACACACAGCTGAACAAACATCCCTGGCCGTGGACATGGAAGAGACTTTACCCAGCAGCCATCCTTCTGACTGTGTACTTTTCCTCATCCTCTGTCTCGGTGGTCAGCTATAGGCTCTGTGTGCGGAGAGCCATCATTGTATGTGTTTTTGTATATATACATATTTGTGTGTGTATGTGTGTGTAGAGGGAGGGAGAGATGTTGGGTTTGGTTATAACTGGCTGATGTGTGTGACACCTCATCACAACTGCCAGCCACTAAAACCATATCTTACCGCAACTGCACCCCACCCCCCACAGCCCCAGTCCCAATGAAGAGGGGCTGTTTTGTTGTTTAGCAGGCCTGTTTGACTTCAGCAACGGGCGGGCAGGGCGGCCCCAGGCAGGCAGCTGCACTGAACTAGGTCACGGGGGCAGACTTCCGTTGCCTCTGCCACTGCCTCTGACTGGCAAGAGCTCTGGCAGCACCAGGGGCCGGCATCACAGACCTGCACAGCACAACAAAGACCACCAAGCAACAAGACAAAGACTATCAACCCGCACAGCATCATACCACATACAAGTCCATCACTGAAGGACATAGCAAAGCACAACTCAAACAGACCAGCATGACCACGGTTGAGATTGAGGTTATTTAATAGTATTTATTAGTATCAACGTCTAAACGAGTCTGATTGTGAATAGCTGTACCAGATAGGCTTGGGAGTACATCTAAACAAAAGCTGTTCAAGCTCATGATTTCTAGGCAATGATTCCTTTGATACAGTCTCCTCTAATTTATGTCAGGCAGTCTCATACAGTAATATCTAGAGAAAACAAGGTGGAGTTGATGAATCGTACATCACAAACATTACTTATCACTCTGCTCATCTTAACAACGATAGCCACATGAAAGTGGTTCACTACTTTGTTTGTTTTATGCTAAACAAGCATCCACCCACAAACACACTTTGTGATCTACATGTTCTTGTTATTGCCAAGCCTGAGTGGCTGACATCCTGGTGTTTTTTCTCAACACAATCCCACCCTTCAGCAAAGTTACATCTTTTTTTTTCCCTTTTGTATAGCCATCAGAGCAACTCATTAGCTAGACTCTCACACTACACATTACGCACTACACACTTCATTTCTTTTTGCTGCCACACTCTGAAGCCTCGAGAATATTACCAGGGCAGTTTATGATTAACTGTCAAGGAAAGCAAAGGAAATGCAGAAGTATTTCCTGTAAACGAAGAGAGGACATTGCTACTGGACAAAAAGCGGGACCTTTGAACAAGTAGGCGGGAAAGCAACAGAGCATATCCAGTGCTAATCAATACCGTGTCGCATGATAGCATAGGCTACATTCCTGGAACAAAGGGGGGGGGGCAATCCATGTGTCATACCAGAGTCGACTGTTCGGCTACTCTGAGCATCACAAAACCCATAATCGACATTTAGTATTGCTGGCTTCTCTTCTCAGATTCAACTAGCCAAGTCCAAATGAATTTGAGTAAAAAATTGCCTGTGTAAGTGGCCCAGGCTCTGCAAATGGGGCATAAAACAAACCTTCCACAGGCCATTTAATATTAAGCCATTCTTAGTACAAGAGGTTGTCAAACCAATCAGGACAATGGCCTTCTGTCAATCACACATTCTAAGCCAGGCTGTAAACTTCCATCTGGAAGGACTCCAGTGAGAACACTTCAAGAAGGGGATGCACTTTCTGTGTCCCAAGATTCAAAATGGACAACTTCAAAGATGATAAATCCATCTCCACCAAAGGACATATGAAGTAAGGCAGTTGTGTAATTAATTGGTATAAGTAATTGTTAAGTGTCTTAGTTTGCCTTCAGAAAGCACACTTGAAAGTGTGGCAACTTATCATAGACTCTTAAGAAATGTCTATCCACAACATCCTTCAGACAGATCCTTGGGGACAATGAATCATTGTTTTGTGTAACAATTTTTGTGCTGCATGGATTTTCCCCTCTGGTAAAATAATCTGGAAAGATCATCCAGATCGTCCAGAGAGGAAGCTGGGGAATACTGCCTGTGATCATGGATTGTAGATGCAGGTGGTGTTGGTTGGAGAGAGCCGGTGACCTTTACTCAGAGGTGTCACAATGTTTAGCCTTGCCCCTGTATGGAGTAAGAAGGCTCCAGACAGTAGTCCATCTAAGGCAGGTGTCATGTCTCTATTGTTT
This sequence comes from Tenualosa ilisha, assembly GCA_015244755.2. Taxonomy (NCBI): domain Eukaryota; kingdom Metazoa; phylum Chordata; class Actinopteri; order Clupeiformes; family Clupeidae; genus Tenualosa; species Tenualosa ilisha. The sequence goes on from PYXC01001488.1 coordinate 533,860, forward strand.
ACACATGTGTGACGTGGGTTTACTACAATCTAGGCATAAATAAATCTACAATCTCAGAGCAGAACATTTATAGGTGGTTTTACAGAGTTACAAGACTTTATGAGTGTGTATGTGTGTGTGTGTCTGAGAGAGAGAGAGAGAGTAACCTAGTAACCTGGCAGCTGCTCAAACACTAAGGTAGTTTTGACTTCTCTTTGTTGACTCTATTGTTTTGCATCGCCTCCAGAACTCTCATTCTCCACACATAATCACTCAACACTGTGAAAGCTAAACGCAGGCAGCGCAGGAAAATTCTGCACCAATACTCCAACACCACACTGGTCACCAATGTGGCTATAAATAGACCATGCGTGTAGAAGCATACCTTTTCAGGAAAAGCCCCTAACCCCCACAGAAACTGTACCGGTAGTCAAACACACAAGGCCTAGCAGCTGTGCTAGCACAACTGAACCAGCACCTGCCCAATAACCACAACCATGGCAACAAGTCCTTAAAACAACTTTTAAAATCACTTCATCCTTGAGAGAACGATAATGTATTTACAGTAAATACAGGTATCCATGAGAAATTCACAGTCAAACTTGTTGTTAGACATAAACCAACTTATACCCAGTGGTTTGGTCTAAACTGTTCAAATGAAGATATCATAATATGTTACATCTCAGAAATAGCCCATGTGCTTCAGCACATCATGCTGTGAAAGGTACCGGTATTAATTCTGCTCGCTCAACCAATGGCCTAAAGAAAATTTCTCTGAATTCACCATCAACTTTTATATTTCCAGGAAAAGGTCACATGTAGACACGAGCTGAGCAAAGTTTACCTTTAACCACTGAAATTCAGCCCTCATTTTTAAATTACAGAAAACATAGGGAGGGTTCCCAAAGAGGCAATCCCATTTTCTCATTTTGGAAATCCCCCTTAAGTCACACTTCAGTGGGGGATGATATATGTATGATTTGTCATGAATCATACCAGATGTGCACACAAATACCCCTCCATACACACACAAACACACACGGATGCACACACACACAAACACACACACACACACACACACACACACACACACACTCACAGCTGGAAGAAGGCCTGGACTGAAGAGGCTCCAGGCAGTCGTGCATCTAGGGCAGGTGTCATGTCTCTGTTGTTTACATAGGTGACATGGGTTTACTTCAGGGTAAGCTTAAATAAACCACACACTGTCATGCACAGAGTATGCCAAATCTCACAGAGAGCACAGTTTATACAGGACACGCCACTAGTGCTGTGTGTGTCTGGATGTGTGTGGGTGTGTGTGTGTATGCATGTGAGAAAGACAAAGAGAGAATGAGAGTGACTGATAGAGGTAAGCAAACTGATGTTGGCAAACATTATGGCCAGTTTGTGTGTGTGTGTGTGTGTGTGTGTGTGTGTGTGTGTGTGTGTGTGTGTGTATTGGGGGGGGGGGAGGTCCTCTCCCTCCTTTACGTCTTTTAGTAAATCTGAAAAAAAAATCTGCCATCCGCCACGTGACACATCCCTGTCCTGCCTGCTCCTCCCGTGTGGCCTTGAGAAGATCCAGATGGGCCCAGGGTTGGTCGTGGCAGCCGCCCCGCGCAGCATGGCCCGAAGGAAATAAACATGAAAAGGACGTTAAGCAGAGTCGCTGGGGCTGGGCGCATTAAAACCACAGGGGGTGATGTTGGACGGATGCATTGGAACCCCGTGGCTGCAACTCGCATTAAACCGCTCCGGTTTCCTAACAGTCAAAACAGAAGGGTGGTTTCTGTCGAGAGCAGGCCAGCTGGGAGGCCCCCATACACATGTAGATAACTCTCTCTGTCTGTCACACACAGACCCAGACACATACACGCACATACATACACACACATACACACACTGACTGGCATGCATGACCACACACGCAGACTGACAGAGAAACACACACACACACACACACACACACACACACACACAACAGCCACCTCCACTTATACTATTTCTACAAACCACACCGAAAAGGAAGTCCCCACAGATGGAACAAATAGCTTAGCCATATAGGCATAGTATGCTAACACTCAGTGCATACAGGATTACCATGAAGACAAACTATGCTGTGGTTTAGGGTGAGTTGCCCCGCTGTGTTGTACTGCCTGGTGCCAATTTGAAACGGGAGAAAAACAGAATGAGCATGATTGCTCCTCTGGACAGGCTTAGGGAGGAGAAAGAGAAGCAGATTAAAACATGTGGGAGCCAATTAAGCTGATCAGGGCTCCATTTGGAAATCTGCACGCCTTTAACAAGATGGAGGTGGGGGGAGGTGGGTGTGGGGGGGGAGGGGGGCTAAGAGGTTGCTGTTTGGAAAGCTGCTGCCTCCATCAGATGAATTTGCTTTTCAAATGTGTGGAGACGAGGAACACTCAAACACACACACATACACACTGTGAGTACTTACACACATGCACTGTGAATACTCACACATGCACACCAGAGACTTCTTAGGGACTCTGCCTATACCCGCGTGCATACAACCAGCCAGCTTTCACTGTGCACATGAACAAGAGGATGCAATCAGATCCATCTTTTCAAGAGAAAAATTAATCCCAGCAGGCTTTCACAAACCAGAACCCCCTTCACCCACCCATCCCCCCCTCCCCTGCATCAGTGAATGGGCTCTCTCTAATTCTGAGGCTGGGGCCGCCCCAGTGCTTTGACTAACGTGTGTATGCATTTGTGTGTGTGTAAGCGAGTGCATGGGTGTATACGAATGTGTGTGTGTGTGTGTGTGTGTGTGTGTGTATGTCTCTGTGTGTGCGCAAGTGTGTTGGTAGGGCATTATCGTTAATCACAAGTCTTCATATAATTTCCTCCTGTCTCTACCATCTGCCCTCGCCTGCTTGCTACAGACCCGGAGCTTTGTGGAGCCTTTCCTCGTGAGAAAAGGGGTGGGGTGGGGTGGGGTGCTGGCTTACACAGCAACTTCCTCCTTCAAGGAAAAGAGACCTGGTTGAGGTGGGAGGCTACATGGTGCAGAGTTTGGAAAGATAATGAGACGCTTTAAGCAGGAGGAGGTGTGGAGTACAAGTGTGTGTGAGTGTGTGTCAGGGGAAATGAGGGTTGAAACTCCATTGAATGCAGAGGAAGGCAAGGAGGAGAGCAGTGTGATATGAGAGGCTGCATAGGCCTAAGCCACTCTCTCTCATATCAAACTCTGTGCTCCAGGCTGGGAATGGTTATCTCTCTCCTCCTAGGGAAAGATGTACGGTTAGGTGGTAAAACACCATTTAGTGTTCTGATAGATTTTGCGGACAAAAGTAGGAGAGGGAAGTGACACCAGAGGCAGGTGGAGGTGAGTTGGTGGTGAGCGCCGTGGTCCGCCACTGGGCGGAGTGTGTGTAAGTCTTATCTGTTTTATTTGATCAAATCACGGCCGGCTCTTTGAATGACGACGAGACACCACGCTGAGCAGTCCTGCTGTTGCTGCTGCTCCTGCTGTTACGTTAGTGCCAGCATCAGACTGGCCACTCCCACAGCAGGTGCCACTTGCAACCAAAGGGTTCACAACACAACACATCACATCACGTCACTGCAGCGCGGTGGACCACAGAGGCAGGTGTTCCTTTCTGCCCCCGCGCTCCAGGAGCCACAATGGAACAGTGGAAAGGACATGACTTCACCCTATTTATAGCCCTGAGGGAGGCATCTCACTGCAAAACAAACTCATCCCTAACATTGTACTACTTTGAGGGCAACAGATGGAATAAATTTGTCCACTCTTGTTACAACATTTTCAGTAAGTGCATTGCATATCCAAGACAGTTTTGTTCATTGTTAATTTAATAGAGAAGCTAATACACAATGTCTCCATATTCTCTATCTCTTATCTATCTATTTATTTATCTATCTATCTCTCTATCTATCTATCTATCTATCTATCTATCTATCTATCTATCTGTCTGTCTGTCTATCTATCTATCCACTGTATTTAAAGAGCACTACCCAAGTACAATAGACACAAAACAGCTAACAACAGAAAAAATGACAGAAAAAATATCCCAGAAAACAATCCAGTTTCCTAACTAGATTGCCTCGTTCAGCTATACATTACTCTCCATGCACTTATTTCTCATTCTCTAACTTCTGGTATCACTCTGGTATCACCATCTTATCACATAAGACATGCCCATGGCTTCTTGTAAAACACAGCTTCACACCACACTTGTGAAGTTGTGGGTTCTGTTTACTCATTGACAGCAGTAACATGGTGGGCTAGAGGCTCCATCACTCAAGGGAAGATGCTATCAATGTCACAATCACAGTTTTGAGTCCTAGTGTCTCAAATGATGCACACACTTCAACATCTATTAATCTAGTTTTATGCCCCCTATGCCCCAAGATGCAAGTGAAAATATGTGTCTTTGATGGTAAGTTTAATCTTAGTGGCAACAAAAGAGATTCACATCTCCACTTCTATCAAAAAAGTCAAGCATTAAAATGGAAAATCAGGAGGGGGTTCAATTACTGTACTGACATCAGCGCTCTTTTTTGTACCCTGCCGCTTCTTACGCAGAACATATTTGCTCTCCTATTAAGAGTGATTCATCTTGCTTTAACGAGACACTGCTTAGTGGCATTTTGGTCTGGGTGCGGCGACATCAATCACTGGTGACATCTTCCACAGATGGTGGCGCTCCGATGTACAAAACAAGTTTTTTATTACCCCTGCTTCTTGACATTACTCACTGATGTAAATGCTACTTTTTAATGTATGTCAAACACACACACACACACAGACACACACACACACACTCTCTCTCTCTTACACACACACACACACACACATTGGAACACACACAGAGTTGTACTCAGAGTCGGTATGCACTCTAATGGTCCATGAGCTATTGGATTTTATGTAGATTTCATAACACTAACCAAGCTCTCTCTGTGTGAGGAGAAACTGACTGGGCATGTGCCACAGCAGTCAGCTCTCCAGTCAGCGCTGGAAGATGAATCCATGTAGGGATGCTGGAAGAGATGCATCCCCCTATGGGATATGACTTGACACCAAATGACCATCCATAAAACAAACTGTGAAGACCCCTTATCAAACAGTCTCAAAAGCTTCTAAGAATAAACAGATACTTTGTCAAACATTTTGCCCCTGCTTTCACTGAAGGGCTTTTCTTCAGAGGCTGAAGACGTGTGTTGTGTTGTAAACCTGAGTGATGTAAATCTTGATATAAGAGCAGATTTACATTTCTCAATGAATTTTTTTTCTCAGTGAGTAATCTCTGATAATTGTTCAAAACATTTTCCATTCAACTCTCGTGATTAGTCACATAGTGACAACTGAAGTGCACGGATACGGTTCTTTTGAGGGAGGTTTATGACGTGAAACCAACTGCTTCTCGATATGCATAAATGATCAGATGATGGAAAAAGCCACTTCTGACCTACACTCGTGGAGTGTGACCTACAGTGGCCACAGCGGATCACCCAATAACAGTCAAGCCATTCAAACTGCTATGGTTCCATTGCTCTTTCATGTGTGCAATTGAGTCACGTCACTGGCACACAACCGTATCAGCCAAGCAACCCCTGGTTCACACAAACTAACAGGGCCTTCAGAGGGCCAGAGTCATCAGGCCGAGATGCTTTGTGGCTGGGGATTAGATTTCACATCACCCTGTGCTAATTAGTTCTTAGGAAAAAGGGGGGGGATCCCAAAACCCCACTAGCTAAACATCCACACCTTCTCTTGGCTCTGAGCTTTCCCTTTGCCTATCGACAGTGCATGACCCAGGAATGTTACTGGAATGGAGTGTCTAGAATGAAGACAGGGCCATCCAGCTATCTCCTGCCAGGACCAAAGCCCTGGTGAACACATAGAGATCTAACATAGCAGCGCTTATTTAATAGGTTGCGTCATCCTGCTGCCGATGACTTCACCTGCCCCGGCCACCCTCAGCTGTCAAAACACGCCCTCACAAATCTCCCCATGGTAACCAGCAATAAAAAACATTCTACAGGAATAAAGGGGGAGCCCAAGGCTCAATCGGCTAATTGCCTTGAACCATCAGCTACCATAATCTATAAACTGTGGAATGAGTGGGGAGGTATTGGGTCACATGTGTGAACCCTGCTCCACTGGGATTAAGTAATTCAATTTGGGGGTTACCATGGTCACCCCCTCAATCTTGTAAAGTAATGGAGAGTCCAGTATCGTCATCCAAGGAGATGAAAATGTCATGGACAGACAGACAAGTTTTGCCACTGGAGTTAACAGCTTGTTGAGCAAGTTGAATCCAAGTAAAACAGAAAAGACAGGTATATTGTATGTCAATTTGAGCATCAACGCATATTCTGACTGTTATTACTACTTAAATTAATATTATCATAATAATCACCCCATAGTGCAGTTTGATTTTGAAGCACAGCAGTTTATTACTAACAGCTGGTTCAACAACCTTTTTTTTTTTACTTGAGCGTCCCATTAATAATCTGCTGTGTTACTTGCAGGGCACTTTGTTGGTGAGACTGGGGCATTTGAGGCCGTCATCTGACCCTGAATCAGCACCATGATCCCCTTAATAAGCCCTCATACCAGGACCTTAGCAGCCCATTTACATGCCTGCTTTCCGACCAGCTATTCCAAATTAATAACAAATTAAATTCACCTTCTTCTATCTTTGGCATGAAGCACCGCCCCCCCCCCCCCCCCAAAAAAAAAAAACGCCATCTATTCTTGAGCCTAGTGGCCCTGAATGCAATGTGATTTGTGTGCTTTATAAGGAACAGTTTGGCGGAATTGCCTTTAATAGGCCACAGCATACTTGGTGAATTTGGAGAGGGGAGACTTGAGACACATGCTTAAACAGTAAATTAGTGTCTCGCAGCAGTAAATTAGCCCCTACTGTGTGCTTTGCTGATAAAAATGGAGCCACAGATTAGGAGAACACAACAAAAAGTGTGGGGAATTTGTGCGATGAGCAGGATGTATTTATCTATTCAATACATTCACAGCTAAAAACAACTCACAGCTATTTATGTGTCATACCATAAGTCAGCGGCAGAGTTCAGCGAATGAATGAATGAATTTCCCAAATTCAACCACAGCTAAATTAACCACTGTTATCATACTTGCCAAAAGCCTTCATGGCCTTGAACTACATGCTAGGAGTAGAGGAAATCATAAAAATAAATAATAAAATGTATTTCCTTTTTCAGAGTAGTTAGACTAATATAATTCATATAAAATAATTACAAATAATTTTGTTAATGTGCATCTCATGTGCTCGTGGCCCATGCTGTACAATCCATTTTCTAGTTGAAATGTTTCTGTATCAGAATACAAAACTGCACAGGGCTTGAGATCCTGCTGAAAAGAAAGGTGTGTTCATCCTTGTTCCACATGACCATATATCATATAAATTTTATCTGATGGTGTTATAAAAGCCTACAAAACCTAGAAAAACATCCCTTGAAATCTATGTAGCCTTAGCTAATCTCTTGCATGTGCTATGTAAGGGGAAAAAAAACTTTGCCTGAATATGAACCATATACTGTTGATGCATACTGTGTGCAATGCTAATGATGAAAAAGACTACAAAATGTAGCTTGCATTAAAGTCTACTGATCCTAGCTAATCCTAACAAGAACTCCTTGACAACAACAAGTACAGACAACACAGGAAGAATGCAGGTGAAAATAGAGCAACCAGGAGAAACTGTCTTATTGGTTTAGTGGCCAGACATAACCCTAATGTTCAAAGTTGTTCTCTTAATGAGAATTTGATGATAAGAATTTTTCTCTTTTTCAAGAGCAAACACATAGGACACATCACGAGGACATAATCAATGAGATCTAATTTCCTCGGCGGGAAAAGAGAAACATTCTCCCCTTTTTGGCACAGAGGAAAAGACAAACAGTGCAAAAAGGGATAAAAATATTCTCTTTGAGCAACCATGGCACATTTCTCTCATTTTCCTACCAGGAGACACGTGTCACATTGTTTCCTGTAGGTGCCATCCACAGGAAGTCTGGAAAATGCTACTTCCCCAATAATTAGGTTTTGACAGAAGTACAAACAGTCACACATCCACAGGCATCCACAGACACACACACACACACACACACACGTTTAAGAGACAATACTGCTTTCATTTTCTCCCCCAATTGCCCTCTTGACACACACTCAATTCACCATTCAAGGGCCATATGTGATATCTCACTTGGTAAAGTAAGGTCAGTTATTTCTGGTATTCATTCATACGTATGCAAGCATGCACACATGAAAATCAACAAACAATTGTTTTCATGATGTGAAATAGTTAACATTCTTGTGCTACTGGAATCCAATACAGCTTCAGAGTTTTTTTAATGTGCGTGACGCAAATGGTTAACCAGCATGGGCACATGGCACTGAGGCATCAACAGGGCAAATTGTTTTTATATGGTGAGAATATTCATTTTAAACAAAGTGGAACACACGAGATGCCTGTGTATGAACATGTGCTTGGATGAAGGGTGGTGGGGCGAGGGGGGTCTATGAAAGCAGGAACTGGGAGGGGTCCCGTTACTGACCTCCAAGGGCAAGGACTTCCCAAAAGCCCCTCTGCAAAACAACACAGCAACCTCCAGCTGATGGGACCCAGGCCACTGAGTCTACGGCCAACGCTGCCAACCACCAGTGCCCGCCGGGGCAGGACTGGACTGGGCCAACAGACACACAAACACACTGCCAATCAGCGCTCCAGCACTACCAAACACTTAACCACACCCAGAGAAAAGAGAGTGGGAGGGAGAGAGAGGGAGCGAGAGAGAGGGAGAGAGAGAGGGAGGACAAAAATGTGGGTGGCAGACAGGGAGCCATCACCTAGTCGATATAATCAGTCTGGAATGTGGCATTGGATTATGCCAACTGGCATGTTAGGTATAATGAGTCAAAGACTAGAAATAGTATGCAGTAAGCAAGAGAATTGTAACAGACAAGCCAGATCACAGTCCTTCTTTAGACAGAGTTCAGCTGGTGGGATCTGCGCTGTGGTAGCTCACAACAGGAATTAGCTCAAATTTACCCAAGTCAGACAGTGGAAAACAGATTTTTCTCAATGAATGAGACAGAAACGGAAACCAGAGGCTCGGAGCGGAAAAGGAAGTAGTGGAGATTTTGTTGTGGGAAATGCCTGGGCCGTCCCTCTGTCCTTCCCAAGCCTAACGAAGCCCCCCCACCTTTACCCTGACCCCCCCCCAACATACACACAAACACACACACCCTCCCCCTCCTCCTTCACACTTCCTTCCGTCCTTCACTTTTATTGCAGACACTGGAGATGCATGACAGACTTATGCAGCCCATTCCCCAAACTCAAAAGACCTGATGACAGTGATGCAGCAGCCGGACAGAATTCTTGCAGCTAATTCTGTTCCATCCAACCATTTTCAACTCACATAAATACATCCCCCCATACACACACACACACACACACACACACACACACACAAATAGAGTTTAAACTGGCTCATCATTTTGTCTCTTCCTCTTCCTCATGCTCCCTGCTGCTCCCATTGTCTTTGCCAGTCCATATTATTTGTCCACCTACTATCTGTGTATGTATCTACCCGTCTGTCTCTTAGATTTAGTGGGTGAGGTCATTGGTCTGCTGGAGAACATGCTGGTCCAAAAAGCCTGCTGACACAAACAAACAGTCTGGGGAATGTTATGTCTGTCTGCTCTGTCTGCTCTCCTGAAGATGCATGGCCTCGGCCTCCTGACAGAGGGGAGAGAGAAGGGGGGAGTAGAGAAAAAGAGAGAGAGAGAGACCTCAAGACAGTGGAGAGGTGTCTGAGGTGTTTGTATGTGAGTCTGGGTAGGTGTGATAGAGAGGGGGAGAGAAAAAAAGAAATACAAAGAAGAAGAAAAGGCAGACGTTAGGAAAGACAGAGAAAGGGAAGTACGCATATTGAGAAAGAAGGAGAAAAAAAGTTAGATAAAGAGAAGAGATGGTGGAAAACAGACATCAAGCAGGCACAGACACAGTCCCAGACTTAGATTCACTATCAGACAGACAGACAGACAGACGTGCACTGGATTACTCAGTTGTTTTCAGGCTTCTCCCTGATAATGCTGGCCAATGTTCAACACAAGCAGGCAGTGAAACACCTCCTCACCACCACCACTCCCCCCTCCTGCTCCAGCGTCCACCCCCAATCCGTTGCCCTGGTGCCCAAAGCCATAATCAAACTCCAAACAAGCCACGCAGAAAAGGAGGGGAGGGGAGGAGAGGGGGGTAGGGACTTGTTCCACAAGCCCAGATGAACGAAAATGCACATCCCAATGAAAACAGCAGTTCCTGTTTTCATTCTGGGGTTAAAGCAGAGTCAGCTCATGGCTGTCATGTCCGGCACTCTCACGGATGACAACCGTTAAGAAAGACAGTGTTCTCTCTGTCTTTCTGCCTTAAAGGCTCACGTACACCCACACCCAAACACACAAACAGACCGTGAGGAAAAGCAATCACATGAAATACTACACTTTGTGCAGTGACATAGTGTAATTGTTATCTATTCCTGCTGGGAAACTACCAGTGCCAAAGGATTTGCATAGGCTTTGCATAATAGAGACTATGTTAGGGGAGATACCCTCCGTTTTTCAAAGATAAAGTACTATAATGTCACAGATGGTGTGAAAACAAACACCAAGTTAGAAATAGGCACACACATATGCAGACAGATACGAAATTGATTCATTTCATTGATGGATCACATGGAGGAAATGGAGAAGGATCCATGGAAATCGGGAAGAGCTGACTGTTTTAAACTGTTGACTACTCCCACAGAATCCTAACTGGAATCATCAGTTGGCATTTCTGAGTGTCCTTTAGCATAATTCCTGGTTATCCCAAAGTATCACAGTGCGCATGGATTTGTATTTCACCCACACTGCCCACACAAACAGACACCTTGGTGTTGAGATGCTTGGGTCTGCGGCTGCTTAAAATATCTCCCTACATTAGAATGTCAGGGATGTCAGATGACAGCAATCCTGTGGACCTAAATGGCCTCCATTGTGTGACCCCAGCCAACTACAGGGTTTTAAGTGGAAGGAATTTTAAGATGGGATGATTAGTCCTCCCCTTCAACAATCCGGCCTTTTCGTCAGAGTTCCCAGTTCATTATCCACCACGGCATTTGCTAAATCGGTAGCTATCTGCTGCCCACTTGTTTGTCTGTTTGTTTCTTACTAAGTAAAATAACAGGAGGACTGGATTTCCAAGCAGGCCCTTGTTGTTTACTATCACTTTTCCATTAGTGCATAAAGATTAAAGATGTTGGTAACAGAAATATTGGTCTAGATCAGGAGACTGTCAATCAGTTTGATACATGACTTTTTTCTGCTTTTTAATGCAGTTTCCCCTCTTTTTGTTGAGCATTGCTCTGTGGAATATTTGACCCTGTGTACATCTGCCCAGTGTGACATTTTCTCCCCCTTCTTTTCTATTTTTTTCTTTTTTTTTTTTTTTTTAAAGGAATGAGAGGGGGCGGGAGTGGTTTCTGTGGACAGTCACTCAAGTGAAGGACAGCAGAGGAGGACCTCTAACATATGCTGCTGTGAAGACACTGAGACAGCCTCCCACAGCGGCTCTCCTCATCCCATCTCACCTCACACAAAACCAGAGCTGACATCATGGCAAAGCAGGCCTGGTAGATGGAGGAGGCCTGTAATGCAAGCCTGTAGATAAACACGGCCCAGCTGTATTTATGCGAACCCTTCTCGCCGCCTTCCTTTTGGTCCACATAAAATTCCATTATCTGACATTGGGTAAACCGGAAGGAGGGATGGTCTCCAGAGAAGTTGGCGCACAGTTTAGGGTTACACGGGGCATGCAAAACACTACAACGCGAACGTGACAATTGCCTTCCACTTGCAAGCGAGAAGCTGGCTAACAGCTTAGCATCTAATATACTCAGAAATGGTGGAGGTGGGAAAGAACTGTTGAACATATTTAGGTGGACAGTAACAGTTGTACGGACAGCTGTCCTGAACAGAACTGCGAGACAGACGGCGGCACCACAGTGTAGTTAAACCCCATTGTGCACACAGCTTCGTAACAATTAAATCCAGATTATCCAAATATTAATAATTTATCAGAGGCAAAACCTACACAATAGTGTCAGGAATTCATTTACATGGTCAAAAGAATCAGAAAGGAGAACAGACACTGAGCGAGCTTGAGAATTTTGCGGATGATGAGACGTTTAAGGGCGCACCTGCTTCATCACATGGAGTTCGTTTTTGGCCTTGAGAAATACTAGACGCAAATCATGTTATAGCCTGTACACACCGTACCTTACTGTAACGTCTTAAATTTAAGTCGAATATATATACTTATAATTAACAAGGCAGTTACCTTATACATAAATATCAGGTGCATGTATAAAATGTGAATGAATAAACCAAGGATCACAATAACGAGCAACACAAGTTCTTACATATCTCCGCAGTTTCTTCTCTGGTGGAGACTTTCTGAGCCATCCTTGGCAAATAATTTCGCCGCCACTCATGATCACAACTGTTCCACCGGATCCCGGACACAGTATTCACAGCTGCACGGTCGTATCCCACTAGACCCTCCGTCCCATTTAGTGCGCGTACGCACAATACATGCAGTACTATCGGAGTCGAGCGCACTTTGGTGCAATCTGTCGCTCCATTCAGTGTCCTAATGCAAAAGCCGTGCCGGACAGACAGAGGTAAGAGCCATTGGTCCCTCAACGTCCCGAGTGCTCTTGAAGTCCACAAACAGGAACTCTGTAGCCTGTCCCCTCACGTAGGACAAATAACTAAGAAACGGTTAACTTGGAGCCAGCGAGCGGCAACCGCCAGGAAAGTGCGGAGATGTAGGAAGTAATGCAGGGTGTCTGCTGTTTGTTTTCCAGTTCACACCACGCCCACTGAATTGAAGGGACGGGCAGTATAGAGATGAGCAATGGGGTGAGCTTGACACAATGAAGAGCGTTTAAGGTGGACACACAATTGTGTATTGTCTTAGTGGAAAAGGGGATGCGTAAAAAAACTTTATCGACTTTCCCCTTCTCAGCTATACTGAGATTTTTTTTTCATTAAACAAACCTTACGTATGTGTGATCATCACAACACGAAAAATAACACAAATTGCGAGGGAGTATGAGTGTGATTTATCTATAAATCATAAGAATAATAAAGTATTATGTCCAAAAGGATTTCTATTTGATTTCACATCTATGAGTTTACAACCAAAGGTTTCACTCACAAAGTATGGGTGAGCTTTGTGATCCAGCAACTAATAAATACACAGCTGTTCCTATACACTATTACATGACGTCCAATAAAACCCTCCTTGCACTCTTTTGTGAGCTCATGCCTTAAAAAGTGCGTGCGAAAGTGTCTAAAAGTTACATATTAACTAGTGCCATCTAGTGGATATCATGCATACATACTCAAATGCAATAAAGAGTCCTTCCCGCCAGTTCAATAGATGCAACTGAAATAACATAACCCAAAATGGATAATTTCATGGCTACTGTATAATGAATAAACCATAATAGCAAGATCTATTGAAGACAATATGTACAATTTATTAATTACTATTTAAACCACTCAGTGTAGCTGTCATAGGGTGCATGTCAAACAGTTACATTTTATGGACATTACAAAAGACATGAGTGTGAAAATCTGGCAAATGGGATGACATCTTTGATATTGTCCACTCCCAATATGCACTGAAGGTATCGCTCAAATCCCATCCCAAAGCCACCATGAGGGACAGTGCCAAACTGTCTCAGCTGAAGATACCTAAAGCAATAAGGATCAGAAGGAGAAATGAGAATTCTTGGTAAAATGCATGCAATTACTCTACTGGACTTCAGAAGTGTTACAATACTTTGTGGATAATGGGAAGTAAATATTTAATTTGATTCACTTTGTGAAGCACACAGAGACCCATTGAGGACCTTAAACAACTGTTTAAGACAGCAGGAATGCAAGTAACACAGCCATTTGAGACTATCTCAAATAGGTTCTTTGTCATTCTTTATAAATCCTACATAAATTCCCATGATGAAATTTTTAAAAATCCTACATTTTTAATATATCATCTGTACAAGCTAAACCTGATTTAACTGATTATGGGGTCTATAATGGAGCCAGATCTTATGCTTATTAAATGATTCTGTAGGGAGCTCTTTGTTTTATGAGCAAGTAAGTAAGATGACCAAACCATAAGGCACCACATTAGCAGTAATAACACTTCAAATGATTTAGTTACCATTCATACTCCTCCTCCAACCCAATCCTGTGAAAACACAGAGGAATAAAAACATTAGCGATACGTTATGTTTTGCTCATATTCTTAAGCTCAAGCACATTTACATAAAGTTGCTGCTATCCTTTAAAGGTTACACAATCCACAAGAGAAAAACTGTACTGTGAAAAGTGGAGGTGTTATCGTTCAATTTGTACTTGATCTGTCATGCCTGAAAAATGTCTACTGTACAATGAGTGAAAATAAGGAATAACGGTTATTCCAGAGAGACACAGTTTGGTATCCCTGTAGGATTCCTCCGACTGTGCTGAGACTGGAGTAAGTTGGTTGGAGAGAGTTCACCAAAATGTCCTCTTACTGAGCAAGGCGGTTCCTAAGGAGATCCAGTCTTTCCTCTCTCAGAGAGCCTCCATACAGTTCCCCGACCCTTGGCACCAGCAGGTCCACCGCCGCAGCCTGGGAAGCACAGTACAGCGGCTACTGATATATACTGACCACAACTGACCACTCACACTAAAAATAACATTGGGTCTAAATGGGCTCCTCATGGAAGCAGTGGGATTTATTAGTAGGGGTTAATGGAATGGAGTGACTCTGAACTTCGTTCTAGAGGGTTTCACCCACAACCTTTTCAGCTTTGTCTCTAGAGACAACCTAACCATGTTGTGGCTTTGAAATGTCACAGCACTGCTTGACATTATGCCATCAAATTTAAAATTTTAAAAATGTAAAAAGCTGTATCAGTTGCTATGGCATTTACAGCTCTTTATTGTGACTATTAAGATGATGACATATTATTGCCTACAACTGACATGTACTGGTCATCTATGGTGAATGCCTTTGGCAACGGATGGGCATTTTAGCATGGTCTGACTGCTATTATCACTACTCACAAGGAAGGCCTACCCGACAAAGTGCTCGATCATGCAGCACTGGTCCTAATTTTATTTGTTTTTATGAAGTACCCAATACTACCTATTAGCCATAGGTATAGCCATAGCCATAGGCCATTAGCCTAATAGCCATTTGAGTTGCAGACTGGACCCTTAAAAATATCACTGCCTCCATCAGAGCAACGAACAGTTGGAATAACTGTAAAAAATATCGTCCTTGAAAAGCAAATTTGAACATGAAGCTTGGTACACTCTGTGTTTGTGGCAGGCTTTGTAGAAGACAAAGAGAGATTCAAGGCATTATTGGAACAAGATCCTCACAGTCTGTCGCGGGTGATCCTGGTTGTCTCTGGCGTAGAACGGCTTGAGATCATAGGGGTAATCGGTGACAAAGACGGGGATGTTGCCACAATGTTTCACCAGGTACTTCTCATGTTCTGTCTGCAGGTCACAACCCCACTGAGAAATGGAGACAGACAGCCATAATCATTGACTTCAAATTGCTCCTTTGCCCACGAGAGAAAAAAAAAAGACAAGTGTGAGACATTAAAGGAAAAGCTCAAAAAGCCCCTTTGAAATAAAGGATCCTACAAATAAGGCCGCTCACCTTGGTTGGGAACATGAATGTCTGGGAACTGCGGTTTAGAATGTCTATGGCCTCTGTGTAAGAAATCCTAAGGGTAAAACGACACATAATATCATAATAACCCACTAATGACAGAGGTAAGAGAGCTTAACCTTTTTTGGTGAATATGCTCTGAGGTGGCTGTGTGGATACATACTTACACATTAAACTTTCTGCTCAGCATGAGATCCACTTGGCCCTGAGCAGGAGAGAACAACAGACACTTTGAAACACATGCAATTTACAGTCCACCGCAACCAAGTCAAGCAGATTACGATACTACAAGTGAAACCTTTGAGTCCTTGGGCTCAGGTGGAGGCATATGACACTAGCAAAGTTCACTGGGTTCATTTCCCCATGAGTGCAAGTACTATGCAGCGCTCCAACACTTTACATGTGGTTGTGCAACTAGATAATGCGATATATTGTAAATAATCATAGCATGGGACATTTCATTTCCTTACCCGATGTCCAGGTGCCACAAACTTGTGAAACAAGTCCACATCTTCTGCACAGTGGGTCAGGACATGCTCAGTGCTAGCTTTGAAGAGATTCTCCATCACCTAATTAAGAAGACATCAAGTATAATCTATGCAAAGGCCTTTGATTTAAAAACTCCTATCAAAGCATGTACAAAGCCAGAAACAATAGAGTAGAGTAACTCTCTATGGAATAAATATTGTATACTGACAAGTTTTAAGAATGACATATAAAGTAACTCATATTTACAAAAAAATATTTCTAAACCGAAGCACCATGTCTATGCAACATATTCCACAACATACATTACGTTGTAAATGATTCTGCCCAAACCATTTTTCATCCTTATGTGCAAAACGACATGAATATTCCACTAACCCCTTTTTGCCGTGCCTAATTTTCGCTGCAAAGTTGACTGGTAGACTACTGTATCACAGTGTCATGATAAATCTGAGCCTTACTGCCATCACATCCTCCAGGGACTCCGTGAACGAGATCTCAGCCTCCACCATGTAGAACTCGGCCAAGTGTCGCCTGCTCTGGGAATTCTCGGCCCGGAAAGTTGGCCCGAAGGAGTACACTGCTGGAAAAGCCCTGTCACAGTGACAGTGTTCACTTCAGTGCGGACCTCATGTAGATTATTTAAACAGTTAAGTGTCTTTTTGTTTTTGGTTTTTACCAAGTAAGTCGAGACAGTGTACAAGACACAACCTGTTCATACGACAATGTCTGACTCTACTATACTCATACTGTAATGTCATTGTCATACTCAGCCAGGTTCATGACCTTAACTCAAGTTCAAGTTCAAGACCATTCAGATTGTTCCCCTGTACAGTGTTTTCCAATGGCAACATCTTAGCCACAATTAGCTAAATGCTGTACTAATAACACAGGCACAAGACTTTTACTCATTCGTTTTTTAAATAGAGAGGGAATGCTAACACTTCGCAAGAACAAGAGTTGTTGAAATCACAACAGGGTCAAAAGTTCATACACACGCGCGCGCGCGCACGCACACACACACACACACACACACACACACACCACACACACACACACACACACACACACACACACACACACACAGACACAGACACAGACACAGACACAGACACAGTCAGTCTAGTTCCTGTTTAGTTTGCATTAGGTCTATAATCTACTCTATAGTTATGGTACACTGAGCAGTTTGTAATCTAATCTAACATTCTATGACTGCTATCTATACTACAGTAAATGACAAAGGCATGTCATCAGGGAAAGGTTTCAGAACTGGATTGGTTTAATAAGTCTGACTTACTGAAAAGTTTGTTTTCCAAACACTCAATCTCAGTTTTGCAAGGAGTAATAAAGCATTTCCATTTCATCAGCTGCATTCATAATTCACTCCATATCTAACAGTTATAGACCGTAATGAGTGCACCACAATGAGTGCACCACTAGCACTACTACTACTACTACTCTACTACTACTACTAATAATAATAATAATAATAACTTATTTTTATGAAGCACCTTTCAAGATACCCAAGGCATGCGTGCGTGTCTGTGATAGTGGCATGCCACCCCTGCCTAAGTTGTGAGAAGCCTCACTCTGACACAGAGCTGCCACACCTACTCACCCTGCCATGACCTCGAGGTGAAGCTGGCCTGAGACCGTTAGGTAGGTGGGCACCGAGAAAAAGTGTGGGTTCCTCTCATCCTGTTTTTTACCAAAACCTGCTGGCTAAAGATTAAACAGGAAGGTAACTTTGATCCACCCCTCACAAAGGTGACACAGTCAATACAAATAGCAATGTCACATGAATAAAACATCAAAAAGCTGGGACTAAAAGAAAAAAAAAAGTGGGGGGGGGGTGAACCCAGTTATGAATCAACCTTTAACCCGAGTCATATGTGTTACAAAGAGATTATGCATGAACACAGTGTTGTGTAGCCAGATGTATATTAATATGTAACATCTGGAGACAGCTAAGGTCAAATGCAGCTTACTTGATGGGAATCTTAGAAATAGAGGTGGGAATGACTCCAATGCTAATTGCATTTAAAATGCTAAAATCTAAAACCTCAGTCATAAATGGGCAGGTTCATGAGGCCTAAATGGATGACGCAGCAATCAAGGCACCAAGTCTGGTTCAATCATAGTGAGTGATGTTGGTGAATTACTTATAGGGATTATATTATGATCGATATTTTCTTGTAGGATGGATTTTTCGCATGTCAGAATTTGTTGTCCTGCAGCGTGAGCAGTTGAATGTGCAGTGTGAGTACAGCAATAACAACAAAATTGAATCGTGTGATTTGGCAGTAGCCTGGCGGACCAGACTTTTGTGAATTGTTTCACTTTGTGCAAAATGTCTGGCATCTCTCAGTAGGTATATGTTTCCTGGTGGCCAGATGCCTTCTGTGGACTTTAAAACTACTGGGCAAGCCTTCAACCATTTGCTACCACTTGGTCATGGCATCGTTTTTAGCCCTCTGACAATGGACATTTCACTTCCTCTGTTCGCTAACTGGTCTGCAGAAAAAAATATTTGAGGCAGCCTAAGCCTTTGAAGAGTGCCCTGACGTCATACTGTAGCGCAAAGCAATAATGAGTGGAAGTGCTAGGTAATGTTAACCTGGCTAATTTGACAGCACTATGGTTTCCAGACTTTCACAGTAACACCAGGCTCTCTCTGAGACTGTGAAAAATCATGTGAACACTTCAAAGATGTGTGCTTGCACAACAAATGACCTGAGAAACATTAAAAATGCTGTTTTCATATTTCCCATGAACGATAAACTATGTAAAACAAGAGTGCAACATTTTATTATATTGAACACAAGTGGCATTGATCAAAGGCATAGACATTTGATGCAAACCTTCAATGTTGGTAAAATATTTTAACCTATGGGGGACAGTTGTACGTTACTGATGATTTAGCTGGTTTGGACATCTACACTGAGGCCTCCGTCTGAGGCGAGATTGCACATTTAGGCCCTGTGATCTTGTGTGTAAACCAAGAAAAAGTAGACATACCTCCACCTGGAACAACTCCCCAGCTCCTTCACAATCATTAGACGTGATGATTGGTGTGTGAATGTGTGTAAACCCGTTATCCTGAAATTCATAACGTCAACAGTCTCTTTAGGTGAATAACTTACAATTTACAGGCCATGATGAAGGCCAACACAACGAGTAGGGGAGTACCTTGAAATAGGACTGAATAGCTGAGGTAGCTTCACTTCGGATCCTTAACAAGGCACTAAAGGTATTGGTACGGCAGCGCAGATGGGGAAACTGTCGGATGTATTCCACTGGATGACGTTCCTTGATCTTAAAGGGGAATTCCTGTGAAAATAATGCACAGTCAAATCTGTCTGAAGAATAGATTCTGGAACAGGCTACAGTACGCTGTACTGTGCTGCAAAAGTTAAAAATAACAAACAACAAAAAACAACAACAACAAAAAACTCACAATGGGATCACATTTTCCAGTAACTTGAATTTCTTTTGCATGGAGCTCTACATTCTGCTTTTTGCTTGGACTATTCTCCAAGGATCCCGAGACAGCGATAGCACTTCCAAACGTCAAACCACTTGAAATCAAACATCAAACACAATTTTGCACATCACCACACAATAGCAAATGTTACAGTAACTGTGATTAAGTAATTTTCAAGTACTTCATGGCAGCAACTAGGCTATTTCAGCACACCATAATACACAACCATGAAAACTACAGTGTTGGAGACTGACATCACCTGTTATTCAGGTCGTTGCTGGCCACTATTTGAAGAGGTTGCAAAGTAGTGCCATCACTGACGTGGACAAAGAGATGTTCTTTCTGAGATCTGACTGATCGGACCCAACCCTATGACAAGGTAATAATCAGCCATTAACCTTTCTATTTCCAGCTGTTGACATAACGTTTTCACATGGGAACCAAGACAGTGAATTCTAGCCTACCTGTATTCTGATGTCAGATCCCAGTGCCTTACTAGATAGCGCATCACGTATCGTTAGCTTTTTAAACTGTTTCTGGCTATAACGCCTGGTCCTAGATTTGATGCAGCTGAATACCCATTCAGAGGAAAAGGGAATAACTTTACGTAGTAAACCATTTGAAAGCATTATCGTAACGCAAGGAGATGACTTAGAAGCAATAAGGTGTGAAGCGATAAGGACTTTGATAAATACTCTTTGTAACTATGAGCATGTTGCTGTTAGCTTACAAACCATTGTCATTAAGAGCGATACTGTTCTAGATGATATGACATTCACGCACGCCGCAACCGCACACACAACGCTTCCTGGTACCTACAAACTTCCGATTGTAGATGCTTTGGACTGGATACATTTCGCACACGTGATTATCAGAGACCAATCACAAATACGTCCGCCTTCATGCCTTATAGGTGATGTAGTTTTATACACTATGACGTCGTGTTGTAGGCGATTCCTGACCATAGTAGCCAAAATTTTCTTATCCGTTTGTTTTATTTAAAAAATATGTGTAGTTGGTCGTCTGTTTTAATACTACTATATAACTATATACATAAACGTTTCTACCAGGCTCAAATGACAAGCTTAATTTTCTGACAAGCTAGATTTGAGTGTTGGGCAAAACTCATGATTACATTTGCCTTGGAGTAAGTCGAGTCACTTTGCACAAAAAGATCATACCTTAAACTCTTCTATTAGCCTACATTGTTTCGTAAACGTTAATGAATGGCCTTTGGGCTAATGTGTCCCAGTATCCCACAGGCATTCACATTTTGCAAGGTGACCGTGAAGGCCTGCTGCTGTGTAGGCAATGTGCACATTACCAATTACGATCTCACAATGGGTTTGTTACATGACTAGTCTCTCAGGAACTCTGATATAAAATAAAAAGATAAAAAGCAATAAAATTGGGAACTTTATCATAGTCAATAAAACATAATAAAATTAATGAGTCAATGAATCAATGTAAACAGCCCTGTGATACTAAACTAAAAATCGTGTCTAGGCCTACGTGACATCTTCATAAACATATAGGCTAGCCTATGTATAGGCATAGGCTGTATAATTTTAGAACGTGTATTTCCATAGGTTTATTTTCTGGAAAAGTTATAGGGTGCTATAGGCTACCATAAAAAAACAGCATAAAGATGATGGAGACAACATTTCTTTTAAAGCTATCACTGGCGTCAGCGTCAGTGATTTGTTTTGATATCTAGATATGTCTAATTAATGGAAAAATGTGATAGTTGAGACATAGGCCTACTGGTCATTTTCATAGATGTGGCCTGTTCAAGGCTAGCAAATTTTTACTGATCTGCAAAACAGGATATATACTGGTTATCATTTTATCATTTCTTCTGTGCAAGAAATAAAATCCAATGTGGCTGCAAAAAGTGAAGTCGAAGAGATATTTTTTGAATATTTTATGAATTTCCTGTGATTTGGCTCAGATTGACCCCTTTGCATTTTGCATTGCTCCTATATAAAATGTCCCCATGCCACAAAATATAATTAACATGTGTACCAAGTTTCATCCGTTCACAAAAAAAGCATAGCTGGACCAACACTTAGGACTATGGCGCTAGGCCTTATCAGGTTTCATATAAATATGTCTACATGGATTGTGACACATGGACCCACACCCCCCCTTATAGATTGTTGCAGCTGACCCTACTGCCAAGAGTAAAATACTGTAGGTAAATCTCATAATATAGTCACAAAAGATATTAAACCTGTTAAAATCTCTATGAAATCAAATCCAAACATCCTGTCCTGTCTGGTACAGTGATCACAGTTTTATTGCTCCCTGATGAGAGATGATGTTGGTAGTGCACACCAGATTTGGCTATAACTATGGAAAATAAAGGCACCAGTGGCACAAGTCAGACAATATTTTTCTCCCCACAAATTTAAACGACACGTTAGATGAGTGTTTGCACTATGTTATAAGTGTGTAAGATGGTAAAGGATGTAACATTTATCTCCAGGACCAGGACTCAACATCAGTACTGATTTGTGAAATAGCAGTGGAGTAGCTTGCATTGGTTATTTTCTCAGTAGCCCTCGGAGGAAAAAAAATTGGAGTCCCCTGCTGTGGGTTGCCACCTGAAGAGCACTGATTGTGGAGCTGACCCAAAAGATACAAGAGTAAAATGGATGCCCGCCGCTACAGTGACACATCATGCTAGTGATGTGCTCATGGCCTGCAGAGTTCCTGCAATTTGATAAAAAATACATTGTGATATGTTAACCACCATCTCTGACTTGGGACAAGAATATGTCAGCCTCACTACTGATTACATATTACACATTACACATTACATATTATATGCTGTCCACGAAAGTCATCAGTCAAGTTAATAAGACATGATCTGGCCTATCTGGGTATGAAGTCTATTTGGGAACCATTTCTCCTCATCAAAACATGCATGTCACAGTGAACCCAACTGCTATAGATGTATCAGCCAAGGATTCAAAGAAATATGCCTTCTAATGAAAATGTTCAACATTGAACATGAAAATAATATGAGTTGTCACTGTTTCATGAACCGCACATATACATTTCAATGAATGTAGTATCTAACACGAACACTAGATGGGGCAAAGGCTCCACAAGAAGACCGTCACATTTCAAGAACATCATGTCCATATTACTTGCTCAGAGCTGAGTTGTCTGTTTAGGTAAACATTACGTTTCAGCAAATCAAGACAAAATAAGGAGCTCTACTATTGCCTTTACGCACCTTTCACTTTTTATAGACCCCAGAGGCTTGCTCATCTCAAGTCAAATGCTTCTGCAAGGCCCTATGTTGTTGTAGAGAAGCATCACGAGCAGGACAAATGTTGTTTGATGTTGTTGTTTTGGCAAAAACCTACGCAAGTGGCACGGCATGGGTCCCTGATGTCTTCAGCGCTGAAACAATCAAACAAGAGCATCATTCATATCGGCCTACGACAGTCAAAGGATGACAGGATAGCGGGTTGATTTTCACACCTGCGTCAGCTGACAGATCCGCCTACATACAGACCGCACCGGGGGAACAATACGAACACCTTTCATGTGAGATCGCACCATCTCCTACCACATTGTGCTTACGCGTTATCTCAGTACGCGTCTGTTATTTTGTGCCTCGACGTGGTGTGTTTTGATTAGATGTTCGCTCAGGTGAAAATTGAAGCGCCGTCTGGTTATTTTCTCATTTGCAACGATGCTCAGTTCCACAGGTGGGCAAGTGGCCAGGCCGCTGCCAGGTCGTCGAACAGCCTCATTCGTCTCTCCTGTCTGTGCCTCAATCAATATGTGATTAGCTAACACAAACAGAGATCTCGTTTTAGCAGTGGAGCCTTGCAGATAATCAGGAGAGTCGTGAGTTCTAGCTCAGAGGTCAAGCTTCCCCCCTGTATCTCGTCTGGCACTCTGTCGGAACGGTACGGCCTAGTCTGCCACGCAATATTGACCAGCTCGTCTCCGTGGGTCTATCATTAGTTCGCCCGTGATATTCTTGGGGAGCAGCAGGCCGCGCATTGATTTCATGTAACATGCCTCGTTTAGTGCTGATGAGACTATTATGGTGATAGAATTCTGGAGAATGAGCTGCTTGTGTGGCACAGGCTCCCTTCCGAAAGTGGAGCCTTAGTAAGAGTCTGTCTGGTATTAGGGATGTTTTATTCTTGAAAAATGTCCGTGTTAGTGACATCAAAAACACATTAATGATTGGACAGGGGATGTGGCATTGTTCATGATTAAATCCCATCACAGCTCATACAAAGCCCTAAAAGATCAGCAAAGAAACAATTGCCATGAGTCATCTGTCAGATGTCTTTGTCACAGGCTTGAATATAGTTACTGACAGCTCCTTTAGAGTACTGAGGACAAAGCTAACTGACAAACAGTTTCCTGTCCAAGTGCAATCCCCCAGGGATGACCGTTTTGTTGAAAAATCACATCAGCAATGTTCTAAGTGAATGTCTTATGGTGCAGATTTTAGTCACTGTATGGAAATAGTAACATCCAACAGAGATGAGCTAATTCAGAGCCAGGTGTTTCTCTGGAGAAAAAAAGAAAACTAAAACAAGTATGCCAGATGTGTATAGAATGATGAGATGTTATTTCATCTTGCCCCACACCCACTACCCCCACATACACACACATGCTCACAAACACACACTGTCACACAAGCGAACATCTTGCATTGTAAGACTTGAGTGCAGCTGCAGGAGAGGAGGATAGAGAAAGAGATGGAGAGAGGGAGAGAGAGAGGAGATGAAGAGAGAAAGAGAAAAAAGAGAAGTTAATGCTCACTATTGATCTTCCTGAATTGTCATTGCTTAATGTTTCATGAGCTTAGCGAGACAAATCCTTCTGGAGCAGCCCAATCTCTTCGCTTCTGCACCTTGGGTCCCAGCTATCAATTCCCCCCATTGTTTGTGGAGCCCCGATAAGGAAAAGCTGAGCTTCAATCTGACGATTACACTGATTTTTCAGTGCACTGGCAATGGACAGTGCAGCACCATATCTTTTCTCCTTGCTCATCTGTTGTGGCAGGAATTGGTTTTCCATGGACCCATTCTTCATGAGTAACTGTCTACCTGTTTAATCTTGGAGGTTCTTCCGTGCATGTGGAGTCAACAATGGTGTTTTTGTTCAGCTAGCAATTTCCCATTTTCGTTGTTATTTCACAGACTATACGATGTAAATTTGATTAGTTTCACTTCAAGGTCTTGCTCACTGAAATGCACTGGGTGCAGTTATATTCAGGTGCGTCATGGAGACATCAACAGTACGTCTTAGAACAGTGTCTTAGACTATTGTATGTTGTATTTTGTAATCTATTGTTTAAAAAGTCGGTTGTTCTGCTAACATCTTTAACATACATTTTTAATTCCATTACAACAATGTCAAAACCTCCTTGTAATCAAGGCTCGAAATATCAGTGACTTTGATGCAATTCCTTCTCAACTATTGCTTTTACTTTAAATAGCTTCTTATTATAATTAGATTTGGATTTATTTTGAAATTGTATTCATATCTCACATTCCTCTGGGTCTCTCCATACCAGTTTAACCCGTGCATAACTCATTCTCTGGATATCCTGATTCTCTAATATTATTCAATGCCAAATATCTCAAAGAGAGGTCTGTAAAATTACTAACAAAACATTTCTGCATTTGAGTGTACTTACCCCTTAAAATAAATGAATAAAGACATTTTGAGAAGCCCTTAGTGTAACTGTTTAATCTGTGCATGTTTGTATGTACTCTTGGTTCATTCTTGATTCACGAATCTTTAACATAGGCCCTGTATGCACAGATTATAATAAGCTTGTCGAATTTTTCACACAGAATTTTCAGACCATGACACGGTACTTTATTTTTCTTGGTTATGACTCTCACACTGGGCAATATGAACTCCTCAAGATTCGTCAAGCTTATGTAAGGAAAATATTTTTTTTATTGTTGCTTGAGAGGAGATTCCTTGGTAAAAACTTGATGCTGTAATGGTAGTTAATTTGGAGAACATTTGTTTCATGCCTATCTCTAATGCCTTTCTTTATTGACAAATATCTTTTACTCAAAACAAAATATGACATACAAACCAAGTCATTTGTAGGCAACTGGTTTATCCACACTGCAGCATGTCAAGTGTTTCCTCTCTGAAGTGCTAATTGTGGTTTGTATAATCAAATCTGATACCAGCTTTTACTTGTCAAATCCTGTTGTCACCTTTTTATCTCAACAGGAACATGTTGGAACGTAAACAATAGGCTAAAAGGCTAAAAGTGAAGTTAAAAAAAAAAGATTTCTCAGTATGCTGTTCTTTAATGGATCTTGGAAACAGAAATGCCATATTGCAATTTTGTGCATCAGGATGCCAAAAAACTTAAATGGTGAGAACATTGGAGCGAGCTAGTGAGTGACTGTGGTTGGGCATTAACAACATAAAGGAAAGAATCATCCTCAGGAAATGCATGCCAACTGTTATCTGGACATCTAATACAAACTCATTACTAATTATTTTTGTATTTATGTCTTCTTGGCTTGACAACAAATAGCATTCCAAGAAAATGCTCAACAAGAAGCAGGAATCAAGACAGCCTCAGCACAGACTGAGGTTAAGCAAGACACACATTTGGCTAATTAAACAGAGCCTGCGCATCTGAATGATCAAAGGTTTAATTTAAACTGTTTGTGAGGTCACTGTTCTAACTGGTCCAAAACTGGCTCTGCAGAGGAAATTTGTGCGCTTGGCTGTTTCCACCCATGTGGTGGTGAAAGTGAAGGATACAGAATGTATTTGGTGTATCCTCTCTGAAGATACGACTTCAAAATGTGTCTTTCATCTGCCCATGTTGTTACATGGGTGCTACCATGCCTCCTTTTTTTGGGTGAGCCAGTGAGGGTGTGTGTGTGTAATGTCTGTATGTATGAGTGTCTATGCGTTGGAAGGGGATAAAAGCAATCCTGGGTCATACTAAGCTTGGAACTCACTGTTAATGTTTTCAGGTTCACATTTTGGTTAAACAAACAGGGCTGTCTTTAAATTACCACATTATGCTTTACATAAGAAAAACCTTTCTGTGAGAACACGGAATGCAGCCTTTTCTAAATGGCACGTGACTGACAAATCTGGCCTGACACAACCTGAATATTTTCAACAATTGGAGAGAAATCAGTAGTGATTGCGTAAATAGCAAGCGGTGCGTAAAAAAATGTGCTTCAAGTATCTTCAGCGCTTGATGTTGGCACTGTGGGAGGCAGAGGCAGAGTCGAACACAATAGAGGTGACCCTCTGGTGACTCATGCTCTCTCTTGCTCTCTCTCTATTGTTCCCTTTCTCTCTTACCGAGGCTGAACTTTCAAGCCCATCTTGTTCAGTAATGGCGTCAGCAAACAGACAGGGGCCTGACTCACAACTATCCGTTTTTTGTGAGGCAGACCATCCTTAATGACCAAGAAGCTGTCACCTTGACTAAGCAACATTTTTGGGGAGATTTGCAACAACTATTTCCTGTCAGAAAGCATGGCTTGTGGAAAAACATCTATCGATGTGCCATCATGCTGGTAGCCTTGAAAACATGCATTGCTGCAAGGCGCAAAATCCAGATCCCATTCCAAGGATTGTATATTTCAGTTTTTCTTTCTCTCTTTCTCCGATTTTCTCTCTGCATCCCCACACGACTACACTTCTATCTGTGATGGAATAATGAATGCATGATACGAAATCCCCTCAACCTTACTGTGTGATTTGAATTGAAAGATACTGATGGAATGAATATTAATGCAAAGTGGGTCGATTTGCTCTGAATATGCCATTTGAGTATTAGGAAAGCTGTGCTGAAGAAAGGAGGGTCCACCATCTGCCTTCTTAATGTATTCATTTCCTGAGCCTTGATAGGAGATGGATCTTTGTTTGGAGACCATCTTGGAAGAAGTTGAGAAAAAGTTAGCCACTATGCATGAGTCATATTATTTGAGACTTTTCTGTATGTTTAATTTTCCTGGCGTGGGGTGAGGCGTTCGTCTGGGCAGCAGAAAGTGGGGCAACAAGGGCAGCCATTTGCCTTACAAATGCTAAAATCCAGCGGTATTCACTATGAATAATCCCTCCCTTTGATGTAATGTGCTCTTGAACTGTGATTCAGAAGTCACATTACAGGAGTTTAAAGATGAAAAAACTAACCCCCCCCCCCAAAAAAAAAGAGAGAGAGAGAGAGAGAGAGAGAGAGAGAGAGAAAGAAGACGTCACTGATAATAATTAATGTGGATATTAATTCATGCAGAAAATACATTGTTATGTTTTATACATTTTCCATTTGGCCCACTGCCAAGAGGCTCCTCAAGCAGCCGGGACCAATGAAATATTCATGTGGCTTGTTTTAACCCTGGCAACAAAACATTTCTACAGAGGATGGATCTGACCTTTATTGGCTGGTTTCTCTGTGCCCTCTGGGCTCCATGGTAAATGGGCACCACGGCACACAATCTACTCTAAGAGTGGGGATCATGCAACAGGAGGACCGGTTCAGTGGTTTCTATTGAGGGATTTATTTATTTATTTATTTATTTATTTATCACAGACCGACTGTCCATTTCTGTGACAGGGTGGAGGGGAAAAAAGTATCAGTTATGTTGCCAAAAAAGTCTCACATGGAAATGGCACATACAAAATGGCCTACAGAATAGAATATTCCTACATGAAGGAGTTTTTGGAAGGTGCCTCTCAAGAAACCTTTTCCACCCTGTTAAGAAGGCTGGAATAGGGCTGGCTAATTATGTTGCATTCACTTCACAGTAACTGTAATTTTCTACCGAGTGCCATTTTGCAGAATGAACTAGGCTGGATTGAGTGCTGAACATTTGGGCCAGCAGCAGCATCCTCAAAATGTCCTCCAGAAATAACAGTAACTGTGGGGCTAGAGAACGTAAATGACAAGAAACCAACAGAACTGACAGCAAGGTGCCAAACAGTGACATTTTAACTCTGCAGCTCTTGACTTTGACTATATGGGCTTTATCAAGGAGTGAAACTGTGCTCATCATTCTGTCCCCTACTTGTGCCACTGGTTATTTTTCCCCATCATTGTCACGCCTTTTTGCATGAAGGATCTGCCACAGTGCCACAATCGGATCTGACCTTCGGGGTAATTAGCCTAATAAAAGCTTTAGATATGCTGTCAATATGATTAGCATAATGTGTGGAGGCAGCCTTGTCGCTGAACGCAGCCAGTGTCCGTCCGGCTTAAAGCGTGCCGCCCAGACGTCTCTCTGGGTCCCTGCACCCTGAGTTCAAACCTGTCATCGACGCAGAGGGACAGGGCGAGCCAAGGGACCACAGCTGTGGCTCTCTACTGCCTTGCTTTCCCAGTCTCTTCTCTCTCTTCCCTTATCTGTTCTCCACTTTTTTCTTCTACTTCTTTCCTTTTTCACTTTCATCTTGCAGTCCAGCCCCAGACACTGTTGCTCTCCTCCTCTTTCAGAAAGAATGAGTTCGATCTGGCGCTCTCTCTTATTTGACCAAAGCAAAACAAACAAATCTTTTTCTCTTTACCCCATCTCTCTCTCTCTCTCTCTCTCTCTGTCTGTCTCTCTCAAGGACATTGCATACCAGCAGTTTCTCTTTCCTGGGACTGCAGGACTGCTGAAGACAGTCTATCTATTTTCCATCGGCGTGTGGAATTGATGGGCAGTTAATGAGTTAAGTCAGCATTTCTTGACTAAATAGCTCAGACTGTTAGCACGGGGTGGTCAGGTTCTGTGACAGCCTAACCAGCATCGCAGGGGCGCCAGAACTACAGGAGACACACTCATCAGGATTAAAAATATGGAGGAAAGAAAAAAAAATGAAAAAAGAATAAAGAAAATTCCATTGCAGCCCTTGAAAGAGGATTTGTCAGCTGAGAGGGATCTGGGGATTTATAACGACAGATATGAAAGCAAAATCAAAAAGTACCTTGCAATGTTTTCACATGTGAACAGAACATTTCACCAGGGGCTCTTACAAGAGAGAGAAAAAAGAATGTTTCTTTTAACCTCTTTAGCACAAAGTGTCATGAAATTACCTGTGCACTTTACTGCACAAGTACTCTCTCTCGTTCCCCTTGTGCTCCCATTCAACCTTTTTTTTCACACCTCTCCCATGAGAAAGCACTCAACCTCTATTTGACCTCCTCAGACTACAAATTACTGAGAAAAAGTGTGTTGGCACCTTTTTTTCCCCTTCATCTCTCGCTCACTTTCTCCTTTTTTTGTTAGCTTGGTTGGCTAACTGCTCTTTTCTTCCCTTTAAAAAGAGGACCAGGAACGGTGTAAATGGCCCTGAAATCACAGGAGAGAGAAAGGCCAAAGAAATGATGGAGTAAGGCCTACAAACGACAAACTTTTGATGAAATACTGTAAATGAGTTGGAGTGGGGAGTTATAAAATGTGGTGGAGAGAAGTAGGGGATGAGGGAGCTGAGTGAGGAAACTAGAGACAGAAGAAGAAGAAGAAGAGGAAGAAGAAGAAAAAGTAGAAGAAAAAAGATTCTCAATACTGGGTCTTTTATTTCAGAGGTCCTGTTGCTTTGCTATTCCCTGCCTCATTAGCTTTGATGGGTCCCCCTGCTGTCCGGATAACTGATTGGCGAGGAGGTTTGTGGGGCATCATGATAAAGGAGCCAGACGGACTGAGACAGAGCGATGCCCGCTGTACCCAGCCAAACGTGGGCCACAGAAATATGACATGTCAGTGCCCGTCAGAAAGTGGCAGGCAATGAATGCATAGATCCCTCCTCTCTGCACCAGTGATTTGAATCAACATTATAGCGGTTCACATCATCTGCGGGAGAGAGAGGGAAAGAGAGAGAGAGAGATGGCGTCACGGGCAGTACAGGTGCTTGATGAAAAGAGTTGTCCTTTTCCTGTGGCAGCAGCAGCAACAGCAACAACAACAACAACACACACACACACACACACACACACACACACACACACACACACACACACACACACTCCACCTTCTTTTGTCTCTCTATGCTTTATACACACAATGACTCAATGGATGAATTTGTAAAAGCATTAGACCCAGCAGGAGTCTGCCCTTGCAATGATTTTTAACGGTGCCTACACTCTGCACGTGTTTTTCCCCATGCTGTGCTCCGAGGGAAGAAATCAACAGCGAGTGGAAACAGGTGAGGGCCTCCCTCAGAGCAGGGGAGAGAGACAGAGAGATAGGGAGAGAGAGAGAGAGATAGGGAGGGAGAGAGAGAGATAGGGAGGGAGAGAGAGAGATAGGGAGGGAGAGAGAGAGAGAGCATCTAGCTGAGAAAAAAGCGAGTGTGAAAGGTGAAGAGAAAGACAGGAAAAGGGACAGAGAGAAAAGAATGTGTGAGAGAGGTGCATGAAACAAAAGGCAGGCCAGAGAAAGTGCAAGAGCGAATTTCTCAGTGACTCCACAAGTAATGGGGTTTGATGTGAATTTATGGAGAAACAGTAGCTTGGGGGGTTATTAGCTGCCTCATGTAAAAGCTTATTTATCAAAGAGATTGCTTAACATCTCCTTCCTTTCTCTCTGTACAAGCAGCAATGAGAAGATGAAGTTGAGTAACCAGTGATAACAAGGCAAGGACTACTGTAAAATTGAAGAGCAGAAGATAAAAGCTTAATAAACCAACCCTCCACTTTCACCTCCCCAACCACTTTTGGAACAGCAGGCAAAAAGCTCTCTCAGGCCTCCAGAAAGCAGAGCGTGGACTTACAGTTATTGAAACTATTTGGACCAGCAAATTATACCATCTGTAAACTTCTTAATGAATGCTTCGTGTGCTGCTGTTATCATTAACATTTGCGCTTTATTTCTGAGAAAACCCAAGAAAAGGTGCATGCAAATATCTGGACTTTAGTTGTCTTTTTTTATTGTTCATATTTCCACATTGTAACAATAACTTACCCAATGTAAGAGACAATGAGGGATCATCATTGGTTTATGCAAGCTCAACTCTCGCCTGCAACATTCTCATTTGGCATTTCTACAACTAATGACTTGCGCATAACTCTGTTACTAAAACCCCTTTAATTCACCTTGTTGACCTTCAGGTTAGACATTGAATAAAGGTCTCTCCTGAGCATTTGAGAATGTGATTTTGCTTGATTCACCCAGCTCTTGTTTTTTTTTCTCTCTTTTTTTTGCTGAGAGAGGCAGGTGGTTTGTGACGTACAATTTATTACAAAAGATTCATGAAGCTCCCTTTACCTAGAGATCAATTGAACTAAAACACACACACACGTAACCACAAACACACAGACACAGACAGATACACAC
Organism: Tenualosa ilisha; assembly: GCA_015244755.2. Classification (NCBI taxonomy): domain Eukaryota; kingdom Metazoa; phylum Chordata; class Actinopteri; order Clupeiformes; family Clupeidae; genus Tenualosa; species Tenualosa ilisha. The sequence goes on from PYXC01001488.1 coordinate 565,926, forward strand.
ACACGCACAGACAGACATATACAGCTAATATGCAAAACTCTCTGGACTTTACATTATCTAACATGGTCACTAACCCATTGACAAACTCTGCAGAAGAAAAATCGTATACAACAGAAGTCCATTAGAGAACACAGTAGCCCTAACAGACAGCTGGGTGGTGGGTAGTCTCTCTCTCTCTCTCTCCCTCTCTAAGAGAGCTTGAGTAAATAAGAGTGTTTACTTCCAGAGCTAGGAGCTCTCCTGCACAGTTTGTCACTGTTTTCTTGCACAGATCAATACTTAGGTACTTACTCTCTCTCACACACACGCACACACACACACACGCTCTTTCTGATACGGTACTGTACAGTTAAAACAGGCCATCAAAGTTCCCTGTTGAGAGGCTCTGCTTTGCCTGCTGTGTGTCTAAATGTTACCTGTTGCCAATGCCAACATCTCACACTGGCAAATTGGTGCTAGGGTGCCGAGACTAGAGATAGGTGATATGTTATGCTCCTGGCTGGTTGTCCTAAACTAGCTAAAGCCTATGGGTTTCGTCTTTTATCCTCCTGAAATCAGTACTGGGACTGAATTTGGTACAGGTCAGAAATTGATATTAGTATTGCAAATTAGGAATATACTTATACATACATATATATTTATGTTGAGTCATTCCAGTTTCTACCACTCATTACTGGGAATGTAAAATTTGGAATGTAAATATCTGACTTAATATTAGTATAATATTAATATGTTGTATGTTAAGTATATTCATCACATGGGATATCTTTGCATTTGAATTGTTAGGCTCACATTTTTTATAGGCCCGTCGAAGTTAACCCGTTACTTGCATTAACGGGTATTAAAATATTTAAATAACAATTTACGTTTACGAGTTTACGTTCATTTCCCCGGGTTGTCCTGTGAAGCATCACCTTCTGCTGGACATTCACAGAATTAATTCAGTGTCAGAGGGATTGTCAGAAGCAAGGATTCAGGAACGCTACACACCGCTCTAGAATCTTTGGTCAGAAGTGTTGCTCAAAAGCCAATGATCATTTAGAAAGAGCTAAATTAAGACAAATACATTTGTTACAGAGTAAACAATACACAGTGTATTCCATCATATTTTTTTCATCTCTTACACATTTTCCTGCTACCTTCAAGATTTGGAGATCTTTCTGGGTGGTTCTTGGACAGTGCTACCTTTTCTGTAAGTGCCAAAACAAACCTCTGCTCGTAATGCTAACGAGTCGATGCTATATTTTGAGCACGACCCTGTTTATTCAGCAATACCGCTACGCATTGACAAAACAGTAACGCTATCACTGCATGTCATCCAATCCATCAACAAAGTCAGAAAAGCAACACTGAAGTGACGGTGGTGACGTAAGGGGAGTGGTGCCAATGAGGGGTGCGTTCCCTCATGAATGTTAAAGAACCTTCCCGTACTACCCTGCAAAAAGATAATTCGCGGGCCGTGGTTGCTGGCCGATGGACTAAGAACATGTATGCACACATTTCCTTACCTCCACTTGTGGACTGTAGGTAGCCTAGCGATTTCAATAGCCTGTTGCTTCACTTTAGGTCTGCACTCTGTCAGGAGTCAAATTACTTCCTTTTTGCTCTACGAAGTGGAAATGTAGCTTGCAGCCATTAAAATTAAGCAAAATTATAGTCTCCAAATGTTTTTTTGCTCATATACCTAATACATGTCTGAAATATTATTTTAAAAAGAGCATAGGCCTATGTAGGCCAAAACCCGAATTCCAAATACCTGTGTATCATATTCAGAAAAACTGTCTATCATAGAGATGGCCCTTATAATTAACATGAACATTCAAGCATATATTCAAGAAATTAAACTACAGATAAAATCTGCTGTGATGTTCAGAGCTGTCACATTCAACAGAAATGGATTTGAGTACAATTTAAACAGATATTTAAAGGAGTGTTTTCTTTTGCCCCATCAGTTAGTGTTAGCTGCCAGTTCTGTCTACGTTGTACCAAATGCTGTTGCTCTTATACCTGCCAACAGCATTCGACAGCCTTAAAAAAACGGCATATGGGCTGACTGACTCTTGATTTTTTCTTCAGAGTGCAGGAAAACCTCACATCAGTTTGAACTTTGGAACAGATAAGTAGTCGGTTTCATGGCTGATCAATTACAAAAGCGGTACCTGTCTGGTCAATACATTTTTTTCCAAAGGAGTTAGCCCAGTTTTACTTGATAAACCTTGGTAGGTAGAACATTTTCCTCTGGTACCTTCATTTTGTAATTAAAAAAAATGGAACTGGGATTTTGTGTTGAGTGAGAGATGCAGATTATTAGTCTGTGACTACTAGCCTTCTGTTGGTTAGCGCTATTTAATTTACAGGACACAGGTTTAATTCATTTGACGTTTTCTAGTAATGAATGTCAAAATCATAATAAAAATATGTAAACACAAAATATCCTTTATTTAATTATTTTTTAAACCTAAAGACTACACAGGGTCACTGTTGTAGGTCTAAAAGGTATCTACATTTGCATGTCATTTACAGCTTACTTTTGTTGTCAATGTCTTATGTACACGGTCCAGGAGAAGCCTTAGAAACACAGTGCTGAGAACAAAAAAATAAAAAGGGACAAAAACAAATAATAATAATAATAAAAAAAAATTCAAACACTTAAAATCAAACCAAACCTATAAACAATTAAACAAACAAACAAAAAAAAACATTACAGCCTCACAAAGCAATATTTCTCAGTGCAATATTTTTCCACAATGCAGTTTTTCCTTCATTCAAAAAGTATGTTCTCATTGTTTTTTTTTTGTTTGTTTTTCTTTTTTTTTTTTTAAATACAGCATGGATGCCTGACAAGAGTATATCACTGTATTTGACAACAGCAAAACAAAAAACAAAAACAAACAAAAATAATTTTTGTACAGATTTAGACACTTAAGTTGTTCTTTCCCCAAAGCCCAGCCACCCCATCCCATTCCCCAACCAGGCAACTTGATGAGAATAGGAACAAAATATCAGTCATCTTCTATGGATGTTTCCACAAACCATTGCATGAAGAGGTGTCAGTAAGAGTACACCATTCTGACATTTCATCTCCATTTAGAGCTTTAGGTAGGTACACTTTCAGTGAGCAGAAAAAAAAAAAAAAAAAAACATTTTTGGTGACATACATGTTATACATCACCTTTGCTCTTGTCAGAAACTTATTTACTTTCAGCAATTTCACACCACAACAAAATTTTCAGAGGTCACCATTTCAGTCCAGGATTACTGTAGTGTTTGTGTACATAGGGATAGGTGTGTATGAGGGTCAGCGATCTTCTGGTTCATGAAAAGGCTTGTTAGATCACTCCATGGTCAGGGTAGTCAGAGTTCACATCAGGCATTTATTTAGTTTTTAGGATGCATTAGTATTTTTTCCCCCCAAAGAAAACCTTCTACACATATCTGCCCTTGGTATAGTGATAGGGCAGCTTATTTCTAAACCACTGTTTTTTTTATTCAGTTTTGTCAGACATTTATGTCACTTTGAATATCCAATGAGTTTAATTTTTGACCAGAAAGTAACCTTGTTTTTCAAACAACAAAAATGAATACTGCAATCTGTAAAGAGTCAAGGACATTTATAAAGGATTAAAAAACAGCTGTCCTGTAAAAATCTAAATGAGGCCTTCAGCTAATTTCACCTTTCCAAACATCTTTATAATTTATTCCATGTACTGCAACACCCTTAAGCATTGTTCAAGTACAACATGTAGCAATGAGAGGGACAACAGTTCACATTTTGGAGTTCACATTGTTATACTGGTACTGTATATAGCTATATATAAAATAACTGATAGCAATTTAAAACCATTTGAGTAAAATACCTTCCATTCTTTAATACAGAAAACATTACTCAACATTGTTTTTCCTCATAGGTTTGGCTCGTATCTTTTTCTCCTCTTGATTAACTCTTCTGTGCTCATATGCACAGCTTATGCAGAGTCTGTTTTTTTTCTGAATATCCAGTTTAAATTTACATTAAAAGGTGACAAACTCTTTTAAAAAACTGACACAGAAACAGAAGAAAACAAATGTTTGAAATCAAAGCTTGGGGTCTTCTTTGTGCACAGCCTGCTACACAACGTAGGCCACAGAGATCAAATTGAAATGATGAATTAAGAAAATCTAGGCATGTTACCAAACGGAAGTTAACCTGAACTGAAGGCAGGTCAGAGCCAAAGCCCTTATAGAGTCTTACAAGGGGGCTGAGACCACATTATGAATACAAAGATTTTTTTTTTCCTAAAAAAATTAAATACAAGCCATCACTATCACTTGGACTAGAGTCCTGTAGAGCCTTGACCATGGGGGTATGGACAACAGACATCAAAGTTCTTGCATGTTAGTCCTCTTCTTTTCTGTTAAAACGGGAACAGTTTGTCAAGGGGATATTTTTTTCAAGTATAAAATAAAGTCAAAAAGGAACCAAAGTGAAAAAACAAACAAACAACAAAACGGTTTGACAGAGAAATGTCTCTCCTTGGCCGAGGTGCAGAAAGAAGGCAGAAACAGAAGGCAGTGAGTGTTTTTTTTTGTTTTTTTTTTGGCAAGGGTCCATCTGCTTGTCAGGCCTGGCCAGGCTGAAGCCGCGGACCCAGCCAACACCAGCAGCACCACTGCTCTTCCGCTCCTTGAAGCAGGATCGTCAAACGGGGACGACGCGAGTACAAGTCGGCAACACCTCCAGCGCTGGGTCGACTCAATGTCCTGTAGCAGCCGCACTTGAAGGGCAAAGACTGGTAAAGAACTCCCGGATGGAATAAAAAATAATAAAAGGGCACTGGTGTATCAGAGAAACAAACTCTTGATTCAATCATAAGTAGTTTGTTTGTTTAAAAATAAGAATCAAAACATAGTCTTACGACACATGAGAATGAAAACATGAAGTGGTCATTATGTTAAATGTAACAAAGCAAAACAAACAAACATCCGTCTTTGGCAAGAAGTCCTTAAACAACGCTGTCCGTGTGTCGTGTCCAGTCTGTTTCCCTCTCAGAAGGAGGGTCAACGGGGTTGCGTTCACCCGGCTCATGTCACCTGCCCATCTCACTCTGTCGCATGAAATAGATGTTGCTGGGGCTGTCGGCCAGCTCTGGGTACTGGTCTGCTGAGGCCACGTAGTAACCATCGTAGCCTGGCACGCGGCCGCTGTTGAGCAGCTGTTGCCTCTCGCCGGCTGTCCAAGCCCGTGAGCCGTCCTCGCCGTCACGCAGTCTCTGGCGTTCGCGTACCCAGGCACCGGCTACGGCCCGCTGTCGGGCCAGCTCCAGCACACGGGCTCTCTCCTCATCGCCACTGCTGCCGTAGCGGACGCAGAGCCGCAGCGGGCCGTGCTGCAGTGTCACATCAGTCAGGCGGCGTGTGCGCCCACCCAACACTGCGTTCATCTGAGACACCGTCACATTGGTGCCCGACTCCAGCGTGCGTCGGCCTGCCGTCATGCCCAACAGTGACAGGTCGCCCTCGGCGACGCCGGGCTTGATGAAGTGGTGTGTGTCGGCGCCGTCAACCGTGTAGCGCAGCTCCTGCAGGTAGAGGGCGCCATCAAGCACTGCTGCAAGCCGGCGACCATCCTCGCTGGCCAGGCTGATGATGTCGGCGTGGACACGGCCATCGCGGATGGCCAGCTTGAAGCCGCGGCCGAACATAGATGGGCCCGAGGCAAAGGCGGGATCGCCTTTGGCCGGCGTACAGCCAGCGCTGCTCGCCCTGTAGATTTGGCCGAAACGTTCCAGGCGCACAAAGGACTTCAGCTGTCGCTGGACCTCACACTGCACACCCAGCAATGACTGCAACACAAACAAACACACACACACACACACACACACACACACACACACACACAGACACACTCAGTTACCCACAAATGTACGCTTCACGTCAGCTTACGGGTACAAATTAAAGCCGAAAAGTGGCAAAGGTGAAAGAAAATATCTACAACGAAAAAAAAAACAAAAAAACAGGAAACAAACTAGAAATGGTGTTATGGCAGTATCAGAAGTGTGACGCAAAACGGAAAAAATAACCCAAGCAAAATATCTGTTTGTGGATCTACTGCAGTAGACCTCCTAAGGGTCGGTCTCTCTTCGAGACTTCACTGTTTGCCATTTCCTGGGAATAAGCTGTGCTTCCTGATGGATTCAGCAGAATGGGAAAAAGAGGCACAGCAGGGAGACTGTCTCTTTTTTCGCTCACGTTCTCTCCAAAGTGAGAATCATACTGGTTCATTAACACTTCAAACATTTCAAACATTTTCTCTCCCCTTGGCTGGAGCATAAGCCATTCTTTTTCATGTTTAAAGGTGGATACTCTGATCCCATGCATCACCACATTTTCTTCAGGTTTTTGCAAAAAAAGTGAAAACACTATTAATTTTTGGTGAAGGACAATTTTTCATGTAAATTTGTGCATCAAGGGCTTTTTATAGTTAGCCCTTCATGAAGCTAAATTTTAGTTTATCGCTAAAATATAATAAATTCTTCCCTCAAATATATCAGTCACAAAATATGAATCGGCAAAATCCTGAGCCTCCCTTCCGTACTATTTCATCTTGCACTGCAGGGAGGGGAAGCTGTAGTTTTGTCATAAACACAGATCCACCCATCAACCCCCCAGCCCCCTGCCCCCACCCGTAGTCCTATACTACACGGTTTAAAACGGTACCAACAGCTGTGACACCCTTGCTGTGTCTCTGGCTGTGACATTTTCAAACATGAAAAACAAAATCCAGGCTTCTTTGAGGAGGAAGAAGAGGAGGAGGAGGAAGAGGAGGAGGAGAGCTTGTGTCTCCTGCGGCCAGACAGGCTGGGCAAGCTGTGAGACTCCTTCAGGGGAGGGGAAGCAAGCCTGTTCCCTAATGTCGTGCGACAGGAGCTGGCCCTCCCACACCACCCTCTCCTCTTGCCCCAAACTCACACAATAAAAGGAGGATGGAGGGACAGACTGCAGAGGTAGAGAGGGAAAGAGAGAGAAAGAGAAAGTGAGACTGCAAACAAAGTCTCTGGAGAAGAATGTGAGATGGATAGAGAGACGTGAGATAAAGAAATAAAGAATGAGAGATGGATGGATCGATAGAGTGACAGCCAGATAGATAAATATTGCTCCTATAGATGAACAGAAATCTGAATATGTTAGATATGGGCCCAAACACACACACACACACACACACACACACACACACACACACACACACACAGACAGACACACACACGCAAACACCAGCCAAAGGCACAATCTGAGACTGAGTCACAGCTTCCCAATGGCAGGGCCACTGTGCTCTCTGCCCTATGCACTAAGACCAAGAATAAAGAGATACAGATTCTGTTTTATACATATATAAAAAAAGGCAAAAAAATAGAGAACAAAGACAAGAAAAAATATCAAACGAGAAACTAAATCCTTCAGGACAGTCTCCATCCCTCCCTCCTTCCTTTCTTCTCTCCTTCTCGGTCTCTTCCCCTCTCCATTTCACACCCTTCCACCTCTACCCCTCAGCTTCCCCAGGGGATGGCTCTGGAGTGACCTTTCCTGCTGGCTTTCCCCTCGCCTGTCCCCTACCTGGTGTGCACGCCAGCCCACCTGGGGGAGGCATCGGTCAGGCTTCTGGGGCTTCAGCTGCTAAACAGGCCCCAGAGGGAATGGTGTGTGTTTGAGACGCTCTCTCTCTCTGTGTATGTGTGTGTGTGTGTGTGTGTATTGGGGGGGTGTGCAAACTACACTGCTGAAAGTTTGTTTACAGGCAATATCCCACTAACCACAAGCCAACATCCCATGAGGCTATGGGGTTGTGGTGAGGTGTGTGTGTGTGTGTGTGTGTGTGTGTGTGTGGTTACACACGGTCAGACCCATTGCCAAAGCCACTCTGGCACTCATCTATCAAAGTGCCTGAGGAAGGGCCAGTCAACACGACCTATGACGCAAATCACGGAGGGGTTGGGGTAGGAAGGGTGGATTGTGCACATGCATGCGTGTGTGTGTGTGTGTGTGTGTGTGTGTGTGTGTGTGTGTGTGTGTGTGTGTTGGTCAGCCAGGGATTCCTGAGGGCTTGTCTGTCTGGAGCAGTCAACAGCCCCTGTTTTAACAGGCTATTAAAAGCTCCTCTGTAGCTCCAGACAGACAGCAGTGAGCCACCTCTGGGCCAAACAAGACAACGACACACCGCTGCCTCACATTTCTGCTGTTCTATGCTCATTTGTTAAATGTACAGGTGCATTTACATATCTATATCTGTCTGTCTGTCTATCTCTCTCTCTCTCTCGCTATATATATATATATATATATATATATATATATATATATATGTATTTATATGTGTGTGTGTGTGTGTGTGTGTGTAAGTTTATTGCTTCGGGCCAAGAAGTATACCATCTGCATTCCTATGTACTGTATAGTTTATGGTCCAGATCCACTGAGAGAGTGAGGTGAACATGAGGCGTCTTTCAAGTTTTGCTCTCACTCCCTCATGTTCACCAGTCAATTTTAATTTTCCGTTTTTTCTCGCTCTTCTGAGTGACTGCAGGGTTCTGGCCCTGTTTAATATATTTATGCCAGAGAGTGATATCACCCCACCAGATGCTCAGAGTAGAGCCTCTGTTGCCTGCAGCCCCTGATGGAATCATGCGGGCTTCAAGGTGTCGCCATAGCGGGGCTGGCCTCGCTGGGGTCGCATCGACGTCATGCAGAGACAGGTAATGAGTAAAAGGGAGCTCCTCGGCTTCTTTCCTTGCTTTCATCAGATGAGAACTCTGAGAACTTAAAACAGCTGAGAACAGGGTGCAAGACAACCCCGCCTCTCCAGGGCCAGGCTATGGAAAATAAGCAAGTCTCCTCCAGTGGGCACCAGTACGTCCCCACTTCCTATTTTTTAATATGGCTGCTTGAAAAGCCTATAAATGCCACGTAATCATACTGGCCCTGAAAAGGCCATTTAACAGGCAATTAAAATCATTTACCTTTCCTCATAAAAGAGCAGAACAAGTGGTGGCAATTAGTGGCAGGGAGGTTGATTTATAGGTGGTGCTCTGGCTACTGTTACACTGATCAAAACCCACTCGCCTTTCCTCTCGAACTTTTCCCCCTTCTTTCTTTCTTTCTTTCTTTCTTTCTTTCTTTCCTTCCCTCCCTCTCTCTCTTTTTCTTTCTTCTTTCTCCCTCCTGGTCCAGTTTTCTAACTTCAGAAGAAATATACACGGGGTGGCCTGACACAGTGCACAGTGCGGGTTTGTTGCAGTGCTTTCTGTGAGGGCAGGAAGAGGGAAGAGGGGCCACCATTTGAAATAGAAATGGAGGAGGAGCAGGGCTATCTGAGTGGGTCCAAAGCTGTCCTCTGTTGCTTCAGGCAGAGGGAGGGGAGGGTGGAGAGGGGAAAAAGAAAAGGAGAACTGGTGTCTGTGTGTGTGTCTGTTTCTGTGTCTGGAGGTGGTGGGGGGTGGTGGGTGGGTGGGAAGAGAGACTCCATATCTGGCATATAAGCCAACTCCAAAACTCAGAGCTGAATTCCCGGGAGATGGGCACACAAACCATCCCAACACGGAAGATCGCTGGGGGAGTCATTTTCTGTGTGTGTGTGTGTGTGTGTGTCTGTGTGTGTGTGTGTGATGACTAAGCCGGTTCTATTCTGTTCACGTTGCCTTCTTGAGGAAAGTACATAATGAGGGTTAGGCAAACACTTCACTCTCTATTTGCCATGTGGTTTCTCCCACAGAAGAATATTATCTGCCGTGAAATGGAAAGCATGGCCGTTTATTTGAATCAGCCACCTCTCTGAACTACACACGCGGCAGCACCCTGTGATGGGCACGGCCAACACCAACGGCACTCGCTCTCTCTACAGTGTTTATCTGGTATGAGGTCTCTTGCCACTCTCTCTCTCAGAACGTAATTTGCACAACTCCCACAACGCACTAAAATCTTCTGATATACTTAAATAGTTAATGGACTTTGAACACATCATGTTTCACAAATGGCACAACTGGGCTTAGCGGTGGATATTAAATAAACATGATGGCCTCCAATCAAAGAACGTGTGCAACAATGAACCTTATTTGAGCTTTCAGAGTACAAGACAGGCAGAAATTTGTAATGTTTTGTCAAATAACTATAAGCAATGTCAATGTGCCAAGTAACAGCCATCAGAAATTTAGAACATCAGATCGACTTCCAACACACTGACGCTCTTCGTGAAATCTCTGATGCTTCAAAAACTCTGGGTTATCTCTGTCTCTATTCTGATACTGCTGTACTCCTCCATTCTTCTTGAATGTGCAAGACCCATATGTAACTTGTCAGCGGAAGCCGAAGCAAGGCTTCAAAAAACATTTTATTGTTTCATCCTTTCGTTAGCATAGAGCCTGGCGTCTCTTGGCGCTCTCCCTCTCTCCCCTCGGGCCTCGCAGGCTCCTGTCTTTTCTCTGCTGTATCCTCGACTAGCTTTCAAAGGAACAGTGATCCAGATGCTGATAAGGTATGTCTGATAAGGTGTGTCTTATTTGTGTTTATATCTCCGATACAGGCAGAGGCGGGTCAAACTTGACACATGAGTCCTATTGGCCAAGCCAGCAAAACACTTGTCTCGTCAATCCAAACAGCCACCCTATGGCTTATCTTTCCAAAAGACGGTCTATAAAAGAATCAGTCTGTCACACGTCCTTCTCTTTGCTTCTCTCTCTCTCTCTGCTTGGCGTTTTGTCTTGCCACATGTCGCGGGTGCGGTGTAGCTTGGCTGGCACTGACGGTGGGCACGGGCGGTGTCTTTACATATGAAAAGCAAACAGACGTGGCGGCCACCACTGTTGCCTCAGTGGGGGGGCACACTCTGGCTGAAACACGACGCGGCGGGGGACACGACAGCCGCCTCGTCAATAATTCAGGTGACTGAAAGGCAACTCGCTGGGCTTGACAGATGCAAGGAATCAGCCTGTGTTCTGCTGATGCCTGAGTGCTTGCTGGGGTGTGTGTGAGCGCGTGTGTGTGTGTGTGTGTGTGTGTGTGTGTGTGTGTGTGTTTGTGTCTACAAGGAGGCTCAAAAAGGGTGTAAGGGGGAGATGAAATCGATGGCAAACAAAGAGTGGAGTGAATTTCCCTAATGGCTGGACTATTACATGGGCCCAGGGAGAGAGTGGCCCCGATTCGAGCTGCTCTCAAAAAAGAGATATAGCTAAACAGACAGCAGGAAAGAGATGAACAAGAGATAAAAAAGAGAGGGGGAGTAAGAGAGAGGGAGCAAGTGAGTGAAGGAGATATAAAGGAGCAAAAGATGGGGAGAGAGGGAGCAAGAGAGAGAAAGAGAGAGAAACAGGGAGGCAGAAAGAGGGAGGTTGAGCGAAAGAGCGAGAAACTGGATAAAAAAGTAGGTAGAGCAAGAAATGAAATGGCTAGTCTTTCCTCAGTGATTTGCAAGTCTTGAATAGCGGGGGGGGGCAATTTCTGACAAGAGCCTGGAGTTTCTGTCTGGAACGTAGGGCACCAATGGGTGACTCAAGTGACAGGCTGAGATTTGCGGATAAGAGGGCGAGGGCTGTCTTACCTTTGTGCTGTCCCACTCCTGAGTCTTCATCTGGGTGTGGATGAGCTCGTAGGAGGGCTCCATGGTGTCCACGACGGGCTTCTTGTAGCCTGGGATGACGTTGTACAGCTGGAAGCCAAATGTCACCAGCCAACTGTTGACATCTGTTTGGATAGCAGATTTGACAGAAAAGAGACACAAAAATAATAACTTAACCTTCACTCTTTCACCACTCAGTGAACTGCCAAGTCTGCGATTCATTAAGAAACACAATACAGAGTTCAACAGAGTCCCCGCACCCCCCTCCATTTCTTTCCTCTCCTTTCGTTGCTTCAGACGAAATGAACTGCTTGAGCGACCAGAGAGGGATTGCTTGATTAGTTTCAGACACTGGCCCAAAATGTGATGGATGTTCCAGGGTGGAGAGCCGACTGAGCAATTCTCTCCTTCCTCCTTCCCGAGTGCTGCTCATCTTGCAGGCAAACAGCTTAGCACCACATGGGTGACGGCAGCCGAGGGCTGCTGTGGCCTAGTGGTTAGAGCCTCGGACTTGTAAGCGAACGGTGGCCAGTTTGATCCCCGACCAGTAGAAAAGGTGGGCGTGGGAAGTGATTGAATATTGCTCGGCCTGAGGTGTCTTTGAGCAAGTACCCTAATATTTCAGTGCTCCCTGGGTGCAGCAGTGGCCGACCCACTTCTCCAGGATAGTTTTTACGTTCACTCACTTTGCGTTCACTTGTGTGACACTAATTCAGAAATGGGATAAATGCAGAGACCGAATTTCCGTCACAGGATTAAAAGACTATACTTATACTAGTGGTATGACTGCCTGCTTAAGGTCTCCGGCAGGTCTCAAAATTTCATTTTCATGTCGTTTTGCAGTTAACACATTCATTTTTCATTTTTTCCTCAGCATCATGCCAATTTTAAAAAATATATTATGTCCAACTACAGATGTTGTTTATTGTGGCATCTGTTCATTTTCTTTCCCTCCCTCAACAGAGAATTTTTGTGCAAACAAGCAGAAAACCAATTAACATCATGGAGATAAGCTACCTTTTTCACAACGCTTAATAACTTTGTCATGAAGAGTGAAGCTGACATAGTGACAGCACAGGTATGTGTTGCTGGGGAAAAAAGGAAAAGAAAGAAAGGAAAAAAAATGTTCCTGCTTTTTGAGCAATGGCACCTGACAAATCTGTTTTACATAAGAATATGTTTAAGGACAACGCGAGCGGCTCTCTTAATTCTGGCGACGGAACAGAAATGTCAAGGCCATCAATCACTGTCGGAAGGTGAGAGTGGCGCTCGACGTGGATGCAGAAGCACAGCGCCAGTCTGCTTAGCATTCTGCACCCACCCTCAGGGGTTGTGATGTGGCCAACGTGCCAGGTTCACTGGTGCAGCGCACGCTTTGCTTAGAGAATGAACTTCAGCAGTGGTGCAACATGGCAAATAGATGATAACAGGAAGAGAGAGAGGGAGTGAGTGAGTCAGAGAGAGAGAGAGAGAGAGAGAGAGAGAGAGAGAGAGAAAGAGAAAGGGAGTGTGTGTGTGAGAGAGAGAGAGGGGGGGAGAGACTGAGAGATGAAAACAGCATACAGAAGAGAGACAATTTCACCTGGAACAAATGAGTGTCACCCGTTTCCTATCCGCCTCCCTGGAAGTTTTCACTGCCCTCCTTAATCATTATTACGGGAATTCAGCATATGAAGGCAATGGGCCACATTTAGTAAAAAGGCCTTTGCTCAATTTCTGGATCCGAAAACACAGAAAAACGCCATTAATCACATTAAAACCAGATGCCACTCTTATTACACACGTTCTTTCATCTTTGAGAGGCAAGTGGTCAAGGTTACGGTGAGACCTCAAACACAAAACATGCAGGCATCGGCTTTAAAGCAGCCTTTTGGAGTGGCTCCCATGCTCTCCCTTCCTCTGAGCTGCTGCTGGCTTGGCTTTGGAGCTGAATGAGTGCGCTGATACAACAGCCTCTGGCAGTGAGCTGTATGGTACCCATTGTGCAGCGCCGTCTCCACCGGGGAGCTTTCAGTCCTATTTACCCCACACCACCCCCTCCTCTCCTCCCTCCACTCCCTTCCCACCACCCACCACATTCAGGCAGCAAAAGAGTGATGTGATATTTCAAGGGAGAGACCTGAATGCTGAACAGAGGGAGAACTCCACTGTGTACATGAAGAGGAGGGAGAGGAAGGAGAGAGAGAGAGAGAGAGAGAGAGAGCAGAAGGGAAGGGGAGGAAAGGGGAAAAAAGTAAATGTTCAAGAAGGAAAACAGCATACCAAACACGGCCCAAAGGAGAGCCTGAAAAATGACCCCCCTGCTGTGGTAAGGGCCCTCTTTTAAAAAACAATGTCAGCACAGGGTGTAATGCACAAACTCCATTTCCCTTGCAAACTGCTGTTATAACTGCGTCATTGTTTATTTGTTTGTTTTTAATGTGTGTGTGTTTGAAATGCTGGTTGGCAACTCAGAACAGAGGAACAGAGTCAAAGCTTTGTGTGAGGCAAGGCTATCGAAAGGGAAATGAACACTTTTGCTTGAGGTCTACACTGTGATTAGACAATTCCCATCAGGTCTGGCTAACAAAGCGCTAGCACTAGCGTACAGCAATTCACACAGTAGCTCACCTGTCATGTAGCACTTGGTCTCCTGGCTGTTGCTCAGAGGGTTGTTGTTCTTGAACATGTAGAGGTTGAAGGGTGCAATGTTGTTGCCGTTCAGCTGCTGCCACACGTTGTGGTCGGGCGTGGTCCACCGGCCGGCGAGCACGTCGTAGTCACGCTTGCCCATGTGGACAAGTCTGGTGAGCGACTCGTAGATGCCACCCTGGTAGCCGATGATGAGCTGAAAGCTGGGGTTGGTGTCCAGGTAAACCTCACCGAAGGCCGTGTGGAAGATCTGCTTGATCATAGCGCCGGAGCCGCTGAAGACGGCCAGTGGCGTGCCGATGTTGTCGCACGCCACGTAGAACTCGTCACCGCTGCTCAGCTCCATGGCAAACAGGTGACCCTGGAGGTCATAGTAAAGCGAGGTGATCTCGGAGCTGGAGTGGTTGTACAGGTGTGTGATCCGGGCCGGACTGGACAGGTCGGCGTAGAAGAACTGCAGGTGGTGACCGGGGCTGCTGCGGCTGGACACACGGCGGCCAAGCCCATCATAGCGGTACTGGACAGTCCAGCCAGCCACCCGGTTGTAGGCCCGTGTCAGGTGCCCGGCTGAGTCGTACTCGAAGTAGTCGTTGCCACGCTGACGCAGGAAACCATCCTCATCCAGTCGGTACTGGACGTCACCGAGACGTGTGATTCTGTCGCGAAGGTCGTAACGCAGTGGGGTGAGGCGAGCGCTGCTCCCAGGACTCAGCAAGTGCAGGTTGCCGTTTAGGTCGTAACTATAGCGCCACAGCGGCTTGTCGTTAAGGGACACCGTCTGCAGCTGGCCGTCTGCGTCATACTCGTAGGCGTAGCGGGTGGTGTTGGCGTACGGCCCGACTTTCAGCTCCTTTGCCACCACACGACCCATGTTGTCATACTGCACCATCATCCAGTACATGAGCGATCGGAAGATTTCGTACTGCACCTCCTTGACACGTCCGTAAGCGTCGAAGTGCTTGGTGTGCGTCATCACCGCAGTGGTGATGATCTGGTTGATGTCATAGTAGATGACGCCAAATTTGCCAAACTGCTCCGTCTTGCCAGACACGTCATCATAGCGGTACAGGTCGATGGGAAGCGGCGTCTCGTTGATGACCGCCTGCATGCTGGTCACTCGGAAGCTGTTGTCGTAGTTGTAGTCGAAGCGGGCGTTGACCAGACCCTCCTCACTGAAGCGGAAGATCTGCCGGTCGATGAGCGGGCCCAGCTGACGGTAGCGAATGGTACAGGTGAAGCTGCCCTCGCTCTGCAGGCTGACTGTCTTCAGTAGCCCGGCAGCTTCGTCGTAGGAGAAGGCCACGCGTGTTGTGTCATGGAGTACCTCCAGCAGCTTCGAGAGCTTGCCGTACTTGTAGATGACGCGCCGGCCTGTGCCCAGGTGCTGCGTCTGCAGCAGCAGGCCCTCCTCGCTGTAGTCCTGGAGCACCGATGCGTTGCCCTCCGGTGGACGGTACGTGTTGCGGTAGTAGCCCACGGAGCGTGTGGTCTCCAGGGTCTGCCTCGCCACGTTAGGCATGGTCACCGATGACAGCCGGTCATTCTTGTCAAACTCGAATATGTACTGCCTCTGACTGAAGAGCAGCAGGACCATGGACTGCAGAGACAGAGACAGAAACAGAGACAGAGACAGCGAGAGGACAACAGTGTTAACACACCGCACCATAACAGACTTCAGCACTCACAACTGCCACACATTCCATTCAGGATGCTAATAGTCCCGCAGATCCCCACTGGCAGAGATGTTAAACCGTTAAAATGATAAACTCCCAGGCTGCAAGGAGAGTGTGAAGGTCACTGCTAATGCGAGCATCCTCTTGGTACTGTCACAATGATGAGCCAAAACTCTGACTCAATACACAGCACAGCAGGGACAAAATGGGTGCAGAAAAAGACTGGAATGAGCATCAGAGGCAGGTACATTTAGCTCCACACACACACACACACAAACACAAAAATCAGACAAAAGTGTGGCCCGTCTACTCCCCTTAGTGTGGAAGTGGATGTGCTGACGTGTTTACACAAAGACTTCAGGAGGTTTAAGAATTTCGAGAGGTTTAAGAAGAGTTGCATCTGCAAATTATGTGAGTTTCCTTTTAAAAAAAAAAAAAATCATAAGTACAAGGAGTGTTCAGTTACACAAATGAGATATTTACAATACATTCAGGTGTCATCTTTGTCAGAACCTGAAATCGTTAAACGAGGTGAGCGGCTGCTATCTTCACATAAAAAATGTGAGAGCCACAGCACGCTACATCTTTCCCTGAGATCTCTGCACTAATTAACGCTTGGAGAGTGACATTATTTTTTTCCTTCCATTTCTCCTTGCTGTGCCACACTATTTTAAGCCATAAGTGTGCTGTCAAGCCGCCTGTAGCAACAATGTGCAAAGGAGAGGAGGCTCATCTCACTAAACCTCCATGTCTATAGGTAGAGACTTCCCAAAGGCTTCATAACAACCAAAAGAGCAAGGGATTAAGGTATCCTCCCTCCAACGCAAACTCAAACAAGAACGGCAGATGTTCATGACGGCTTTTAATTGTGTGGACTGCAGACTACCTAATGAGCAGAGCAGGAGTGTCATCTAGCAGTACTGCTGGATCAATCTGTGAATAATCAAAATCCTCCATGCGCAGTCGCATGTTTGGAACCGTTAATGGGAAGCAAGCTATTTGAATGGCTATTACGAATAAATCATGTTTATACTGATGCTAACCTTATCAAGGCTTCTGCCATAATCCTATGCCTACTATTGCCGTGGTAATTGGTGTACTAGCATGTGCTGTGGCTGTGTTACATTTGATGTATTTGGAGAAACTGTTGTGCTTTCTGACCAGTGTTAATCAAATCTGACAATGGATTTATATTGGAGCAGTTTTGGCAATCACAGTTAGCAATCAGCCAGCAAGTTTTCAGACCTTCTCCAGATATGTGTAGGTCCACGACTTCCCGTCGGCAAAGGTTTGCGAGCTGATGCGACCGTTCTGGTCGTACTCCATGCGCACCGACATGGTGCCTCTCTGAATGCCTGCCACGTGCCCACCAGGCGAGTACGTGACATTTACGCCATTGAGGCGGATGCTGGGTGCCCAAAGGGTGGGCCTGCCGGCATGGTCATAGTGAATGCGCAGTGTGAACTTCCTGTGGTCGTCGTACACCTTCTCGGTCCTGGTGATGCGGTCGAAGTCCATGGACAGCAGATTGCGATTGTGTACCTATCAGAATGTTGGAGGGACAGAGAGAGAGAGAGAGTGTGAGTGAGTGAGTGAGAGTGAGAAAGAGAGAAAGAGAGAGAGAAAGAGAAAGACAGCAAAATAAAGTAAAGTTTAATAATAACTACTAATTATTATTCTTTAAGCAATAAAACACAGGTGTGTATAGAACGATGTCTCAAACCTCAGAAGGGGGAAAAAAAAGTCCTCCTTGACTACCGAGGTGACCAAAACACTGCATCAAAAACATGAGCATTGCTTTTAATTACCGGGACTTTACCTAGGGAGTCCAGGAGCCAGTGAAGTGATGTACATATAATTACATATTTCATTAAAAGAAAGTGCCAACTTCCCTTTGTTTGTGCGTGGGCCTAACTTTAAAGTGAGTCTCTGACCATTCAAGTGTGAAACAAACGGATTGCATTGATCAGGAGAGAAAAACTCCCACAGATGTGGGCGACCTTAACTTTACTCAGTCACTACTTTCAGCTCAAAAAATGTGAGCACATGTTTGTTGTTGTGTGTGTGCATCTATCTGTATAGTATAAGCTATGAGTTTGTGCACACGCAGACCACATCGATCAATGGCTGCTGGGCTCTGCCCGATGAAGGCTAAAGCTCCAGGGACATAGTCTGGAACAAGCCCTGTGAGCTGGCCCAGGTTCCCATGGTGATGCGAGGAGGACACCCATCCCCCCCTGACCCTGGGTGCATGCTGTGATCAGAGCGTGGCCGTATCGACGCGCTGCTCAGTCTAATCCTACGGGCCACGTCCGGGTCAATGCAGGCAGGAGGAGGCATTGGGCAATGGTAATGGTGGTGGTGGTGGTGGGGAAGAAGTGGTGGGTCAGACTGGGGCTTTCTGTTTATACCAGCTGAAGTGAATACCATACCAAGTGAATGGAGCACTCAGTCAAGCGTCTTGCTGGGGGAGATGAAGAGAAAGGGGGGGGGGGGGGCAAAAGAGGGGTGGGGGCTTGGCCCAGTGTCTCTTTCTCCCCACCTGAGCACAGGCAGGTGGCAGACACAGAGGCTTCAGCCCACTGCTGAATGAGCTGGCCCAGAAGATGGGGACAGAGTCACTTCAGACGGTCCTGTCAACCATTAGTCAAGGCTTTGTAACGTGAACTCTCAACACACACACACACACAAGCACAAAACACATCTGGTCCTGGAAAGACGGTATTAACAGTTGATCCTTGCAGTGTGTTCACAGTGACTAGGAAGCACTGCGACCAAATTCATTTATGGTCGTAATCAAACTTGCTGCAGTTGGGTGCTAGAACAGCAGAGCTCGACTGCACTGCGGGGTTCGTCACCCTCTCCAGAACAGCCACAAAGGCCTCGTCTTGCACACCATTTAGACTGGGATTTCAGTGCCTCCCGCTGCCTAGAACGGCCATCTGGAGCGTTTAGGCGAGAGCGGAGAGCATGTGCTCTATTGGAACGTCTGTCGCCTGCCTCCCTCTTCCCTCTGTTCGGCACTCTTTCACTCATGCACTCTCTATCCCTCTCTCTCCTTACTTTTAGCCATTTACACTTCAACTCCATCTCTCTCTCTCTCTCTCTCTCTCTCTCTCTCTCTCTCTCTCTCTCTTTAGTCCTCTCCCTGCCATCATCACGATGTCACTCTGATTAATCTGTACTCCTCTCGCCAGGTATGCTGGCACCCTGCTCAGCTCCCGGTTTGGCACCGAGGTTGGCGCGGCTTAACAGAGTTTTAAAACGGCTTTGCGAGCTGTTGTTGGCCTCCATCCAGTGGCATGGCGGACTGAGGGAGTGAAGGAGGAGAGAAGGCCCCCTCCTCTCATTTTTCCTCTCTCTCTCTCTCACTACCCTCCCCCTTCACTCACTCACTCTCTCTCTCTCTCACACTCTCCTGCATGCTGGGGTCTCTCGTCTGTGAAGGGACAATTACACTGGGACCAATTAATGTCACTAATACCTAATTGAGAGGATTACTTTACACTAAAAGCAACTAGTCTCATGAATAGGAGCATCCTCCTGGGGTGGGGAAAGTGGAGGGGTGGTTGGAGCTAGGCTATGGGTAATGGGTAATTTGACCGGGAATAAAGGTGGGGGTGGTTAGTGATCCCCCACAATCCTTTGCTTCCTCACATGATGGTTTCCCAGGGTTACAAGAGCAGTGACTCTCCCTCAACAAAGATTAAGCTAATGGCTGAGATCAATGAAGTGCAAAGTCAAGGATCTGACCAAAAAAAAAAGAAAGAAGGAAAAAAAAAAAAAAAAGAAAAACAGCTCATAAAAAGTTGGGTCTGACTGATATATTTCTTTATGTGCTGCCCTCACACACCTAAGGGAGAGCTGTTTTTCTCCCCCTTTCTGTCTCCGGTCTCCAGAGTGATGGAACAGAGTCTACAATCAAGCCCCTTGTCACATGAGGAAAGAAGAAAGTAGAGGTTTGGGGGAGGGGGGGGGGGGGGGGGGAAAGTTAGACAGGTTTGAAGCAGTGAGGAGAGAGAAGGGGGAGATTCTGGAATTCCAAAGGGTGAAGTGAGGGGGTGGGAGATGTGTGTGTGAGTGAGTGAAGAGAGACTGTGTGTGTGTGTGTGTGTGTGTGTGTGTGTGGGGGGGGGGGGGGTCGGATCTTTGTCCCCAGGTTGTGCTTCAGCAGCGGCCCAACGGGCTGGAAAAAAACCCTTTTGGCAGAGATGCCAGTCCCCAAGAGAATGGAAACCCACTCAAGGGGAATGGTTTAAATTGGACACTCCCTTCAACAGGGCAGGCTTAGGGAAAGCAGATAGGCTTTGTGGAGGGGACGAGAAACTGAAGGAGGGTGGTTTGGGAAGGGAACTGGAGGGTGGGCAAAGACACAGGCGCAAGAAAGAAAGGAAGAAAGAGAAAGAAAGAAATAGAGATGGAGAGAGAGAAAAAAAAATCTCTCATAATAGCTCCCTGAAAATTTCTCCTCTGACTTGAGAGATCGAGGCAGACTTAAAATGTTTGCGCTCTAATTGGTCTCCCTAACTAAACGATGCCGCTGTGCGAACAACCTTCAGCCGTCTTCAGAGACTGGTGTGACAACTGTCTTTTAATAAACTGCTAGTCTCGACCGCAGTCTGCTCAGATCATCATTCGCAGTGATTAAAACGACAGTTGTTGAGGGGGGCGTCTCATTTGTTTTCATCACCGTATCAATTATTCATATGCTCATAGCGTATTCAGAGCCCCTGACAAATCTAATAAGTTTGATTCCCTTTTTGTAGCCTCATTAAAATCAAATTAGTCTATTTTTCTGTTGATTTCCAAGTCCAATATTTGTTCTCCTTGCCGTTTCTGATATTTTAAAAAAAAGAATAATGGCGGCTTTAGAGATAAGGGTTTTAATCTTATTTGTTTAGTGTCCGATTCATCCCTCCTTAGAGCAAACAAACAGTCTGACACTGGCTCATCATGCGTGCACACACACACACACGCACAATTCTAATAATGCAGCGTAAACAAAAAGAGAACAGTCAATAAAGAGGCTCTGTGTTTGTCGTCCATAGTTTAGGAAGCAGTGGGAAACTTTGGTGGATAACACATCACGGCTTTCAGACACACACACACACATCCAGATGTGCACACACACACATCTCAATGCACTCATGCAACGGTCTTACACAGACACATAAATACACACAATCAGGCAGCACTGTCAAAGTCTCTTCCCTGACAAGCCCCCTTGGTTACCATGAAGAGGAGCCAGCTGAAGCGTCTGTGGCCTGGCAGTATAAATCATGAGTTCTGCGATGGCCTGCAGTGGCCACGGCAACTGGCACGTGTCGCTGTCACGGGGGAATTTTAGAGGCTGTGCTATTGCCCCATCGCCGTACAGGCTCATCAATGACACACACACACACACACACACACACACACACACACACACACACACACACACACACACACACACACACACACACACACACACACACACACGTCTTGATCACCTAAATGTACAGTAAAGACATGTATGTCCATGCACACATGGATGCTGATATAAATAAATTCATAGACAATTTCATCCGCAGACACACATAAAGTCTCCATGTAGTATTCATACATGCATTCGATCACACAAATAGCTACACAAAAGGCATGCACACAAACAGACTCACACACACACACACACACACACAAACTTCACACCTACTCATCCATTGACGTAACATCACTTGACATCTGACTCAAGGTCGCCTGATGGCTCTGGCTCTGACGCGCCCCCCCACCCCCTTGATTCCTCCAGGCCTCCATTAGGCTGCTCCCGTTCCCCTGTGCCTCCGGGAGCCTCCTGTCTGTTACATACATTAGCGCCTTCCAATGCTACACATCACACAGCTCAAGTCAAACAGACAGTGTCGGCTACAGACACAATGGCACCATCCGGTTAGCCGTGGCACTGTAACGCTAGCACAGTAATAGCACATTGAGGGCTTCCTCCCAGTTTCCTCCCAGCCTTTCAACAACGCTGCCCCCCCCCTTAAAAAAAAAAAAAAAAAAAAACTTCATTTGAAATCCCTAACCCCTCTCTGTCTCACTCTCTCTGCCAAGGATCAGGTTTGCTTACAAAACACTGCCTGAGAAAGAGCAGTGGAAAGGGCAAATGTACAGAGCAGGGAGGGGTAGGAGGGGGATGTCTAAGTGGGGTGAGACGGAGGGAGGGCGCATCAGCTTTGCCCCTTTATTGGCTGCGATTGTGTTACGGTTCAAGTCACAAATGGGTCGCTCAGCTGGCTTCCTGCATCGGGGGTCTGTGGACCGCTGTGGTTGCCCCCATAAGTGCCAGAGAGTTGGCGTCATTACCTCACAGGGAGGCCAGGCATGCCAGCGCCGCTCGCCAACTGGGTCACATAGATTGATTGGTTCTGTTACTCCCTCCTCAGTTAACTTAGACTGCCTGGCTCAAATTTATGACTATGAATTCCTTTTTTTTTTTAATATACAAACTTATCCTGGCTCTTGCAATCGCTGAGGTATGTAACGTTGGTGAGTAGTCTTCACTGAATACTGATGTCTTCATATTGTTTACCCTTCAGGAGCTATGATGATTTGCATCAACCAAAATTTGCTTTTTCTGGAGGACAACAACAACAACAACAAAAACACAACATATTTAGCCCGAGCAGGATGGAAGGGACTAGCTGACCACTTTGTTAAGTGAACCACTGATGTGACGCACAGCCTCCGAGCTAATGTCACACTGTGTTTATTAATACATCTGTTGGGGGTGGGGGAGTTTCGGATGGCAGACCTTTACAGCAATCTTTTAGTTCTCAAGTCTAACCCCTTAGCTGGGAGACAGAACCAGAGGCAGTGTTCAGGTAAGTGAGGAGAGAGGGAAGATAAAAAGCTTCCATTAGCAAAACAGTGAGACACCTGCCAAACTAGCCAGACACCATTCATCTGGATGTGTTTCTTCCCCCCTTTCACGCCTTCTTTTCTCTCCTCTTTTCTCTCCTCCTTTATCCTTTCCTGGGTTGTCGTGGCAACCACCTGACCTGTCAGGGTCAATGAGGCACAGCCGTACAGTGATGGATTTCACCTGTGACACAGATGACCTTGACCGGGTGGACTTGGCCAGCTTCGCAACCTGCCCTCCACCCCACCTGCCTGCCCCTCCGTCAGACACACACACACACACACACACACACACACACGGCATCACCTAGCGTGTGCCCCAACCCTGAACATGCCCAATCACAACAGCCATCTCTCCTGCCCTGACAGGTGCAGCCTGTCTAATCTGCTCGCCGTAACGCTACACCGCACCACCACGACGGGTTGAGAGAGCAAAGGAGAGAGATAGAGAGAGAGAGAGGGAAGCATGGCAGCGGCGATGGAGAAGCGATTACGCAGCGAGCCGTGGACACTCCCTCTGAGCTCACAGATGTAGTGATGATGGCGGCTCACTTTCAAAAGAGCGGCTGGGGACTGGAGTCCCAGAGAGCCCAGTAGGAAGAGACTGAGAAGGAGGGGGAGAGAGAGAAAGAGGGAGACCGAGAGAAAGGAGAGAGATGACGACTGGACATGCATGAGAATAGAGGATGCCTTGATGATGAAACAGCCAAAAAAGCCTAAAACTAAACTAAGAAACTACTGTCTCATTAGTCAAGTGTGTGTGTGTGTATGTGTGCACACGCACACAAATTTGGAGACTTTGCATGCTTGTGTGTGTGTGTGTGTGTGTGTGTGTGTGTGTGTGTGTTTGTTTGAGAAGTTGATGTTCATGCACCATAACTATGAGCTTTTATTGTCTCTGTGTATTGTGTATTAGTTTTGCCAATATACTGTACATGTGGTATCCCACGAGAGGTTTTTTTCACAGAATGTTTTTTCAGTTGGATCCAATTTATCTAGTCTCTATGCATCATCTTGTGCATAGAGACCAACATATCAAGGGCCTCCAGAGGTGCTATTTTGCAGTGTACACAAACCATTTTTATCTATAGTGAAATACTATGGCTTACATCCCACTACAACTCCACAAAAAATAAACACAGCTCACACTAAGGCAATTGATGTTTCTGCTTGTCTTTAAATGACTGTGTGTGTTTGTGTGTGTATGTGTGTGTGTGTGTGTGTGTGTGTGCACGTGCACGAACGTGTGATGTGTGTATGTGTTTCATACCCTAAGCCGGCGTCCGTAGACGGTGACCTGGCCGCGGGCCTGCTCCTTGCGTTGCCTCCACTCTACCAGGTTAAGGCCGTTGTCGATGGGCAGTGTGACGTTGCGCTTGCTGATAGTGGGGTTAACGGTGCCGGCCAGCAGGTGGGGCTCCGTGTGCAGAGACACCTCCATCCCATTGGCCAGGACCAGCCGCAGGGAGCCATCCAGGCCAATGTAGTAGCTGTTCCGCACTTGCTCTGCGGACAGAAGAGGAGGAGTGATGGACAGAGAGAGAGAAAAGGAGGGGAATGGAAATATGATGGGAGAATTAGTTTCATCAGTACAACATGTAATAATACTTTTCTTTTCTTCCTAATTGCATGGTCCTGTCATCTTCAAACGTAACTGTAAAATGGCAGAATTGAGAGTGAGTGAGAGAAGGAAAGAGGGAAAGAGAGAAAGAGAGAGAGAGAGGGAGAGAGAGAGATACACAGTACATGTAGCTGTGTAATTTTCAAAACACCCACACTGTAGATTTTCAATGCTTGTTTTCGAATTGCATGTGTTTTTGATGTTTGATAGTAACTGCATGGCAGAGAGAGAGAGACAGAAAGACAAAGGGAGGGAGAGAGGGAGAGAGAGAGAGATACACTAAATATAGCCATGTAATTTTCAAGGCACCCACACTATACATTTTCACTGCTTGTTTTCTAACTGCATGTTTTTCCCATGTTAGATAGTAACCGCATGGCAATTAGAGAAAGAGAGAGATAGAGAGAGAGAGAGACAGAGACAGAGAGAGAGGAGAGAGAGAGAGAGAGAGAGAGACATACATGAAAAGTGAAGGGTCTGCCATAACACACTCTGCTCAGGTCTCCCTCCAGCAATGGTAAAGGTTACCATGGAAGAGTGCGTCAGAGTGCTGAGCCTGAGCTTGTCATCGATATGACACTATGGCCTTTACGGATGCTCTCTCCGGTGTATAGGTACTGATGACATATCATGCTTATGAGTATGGAATTACACACACACACATACACGCACACGCACATGCACACACACACACACACACACACACACACACACACACACACACACACACAGATATCCGGCTGCTAACATTTAATAAGTCAGTGTAGTCATGAGATGATGAGGAGCAACCATGAAGGCAGTCACGTCTGATTAATGACCTTTTCTCCAGCTCCACTGATGACACAGTTATGCTGGTCAGAGGAATCAGACAGAAGCTTCCAGAACAGAGGAGAGTAACAAAGAGACTCTTTCAAAATGGCTGCCAGTGGAAACCGAAGGAACACCCCCGAGGCTGTTGCTGCACGGACCAAAGGCAGCGTTCCAAACTCAATTCGCTGCTGAGAGGCGAGACAGACGGCCGACAGGGAGACAGAGAAGTTTGCAGAACCTCTCAAGCCCTGCAGCCTTCAGAGACGGGACACAAGCTGGGAGCCTGGGAGGATGGAAGGAGAGCGACGGGAGCAGACTGATAGTGATAGAGATAGAGAGAGAGAGAGAGAGAAAGAGTGAGAGAGAGTGAGAGAGAGAGCGAGAGAATAGGGGAAGTTGAGAGCAAGACTATAAGGCAGAGACAGTGAGAGTGAGTGAATGGTAGAGGGATAGACACAGAGGGAGAGAGAATTAAAGAGAGAGGGAGAGAGGGAAAGTGAGAGAGAAAGAGAGAGAGAGAGAGAGACGTGTAGCAAGACAGACCCATCAGATTGGTACTGATTGGCCTGTGGCTGCCGCTGGGCTGGAAATAAATCTGGGGCCCAGTGCCTGCCTACCTGCCTGCCTGCCTGCCTGCCTGTCAGCCTGCCCCAGGTGGTGGTGGAGTGGAGCGGCGAGCCCCGGTGCAGCCGAGCGCTGAGTAACACCCACTGCCGCCGCCACCGCCTTGGAACCCATCAGCTGTCTGTCATTCACACACCCTGGCAACGGCCGCCACGGCGACAGGGACCCCAGCAACAGGAGGGAGCACCGGCCTCATTAGGTGCCGAGAAAGCAAACGAGTGAGTGACTCGCCAGGTGAAACGCTAATTGCCTGGATGCTTTTTTTTAAAAAAAAAGAAAAAAAGTCTAAAGAAATTCAAAGACAAAGACAAAGGCAACGATTGTAGGACCCGAGGATGGCTGACGATCAGTGAGCCGCGTAGGCTTAAAAACGCAGCAGGAAATGTTTGGGAGGGGTGGGGAAGAGAAGCTCGTATGACACACGCTCGGTAACGATTTATCTGCTCCGTGCTCTCACATCACACGTTTCGCCACGGCTCAGGGAAGCGAAGTTACTGAGACGATGCAGACGCCTGCGTCGGCAGCGTCGAAAGGTCACGGGTTCAACTCCATGGGAGCGTAATTACCGTGGAAACCTCTAGCTTTCAAACAAAAACGGAGCTCATCTCTCTGAATAATGGCGTCGAGGCTAAGTGGCCATGAGTGGAAACGTTATGTAAAAACTCACCACATGAGGAGAGCTCTTGGAGAAGAAGCGCGGCGTGAAGGCTTCGACTGAGCCCAGCAGTGGCACTCACTTCACGC